>PVIY010052747.1:0-15045 GCA_004026745.1 Myrmecophaga tridactyla
AGTGTGGACAACCAAAGCTATAGGCTGAGCCCCCAGTCTTGGGGTTTGTTCATATGAAACTTAACCCCACAGGGGATAGGTCAAGCCTACTTAAAATTAAGCCTAAGAGTCACCCCCAAGAGAACCTCTTTTGTTGCTCAGATGTGGCCTTTCTCTCCAGCCAACACAGCAAGCAGACTCACCACCCTCCCCCTGTCTACATGGGACATGACTACCAGGGGTGTGGATCTTCCTGGCAGCGTGGGACAGAAATCCCAGAATGAGCTGAGATTCAGCATCAAAGGATTGAGAAAAACTCTAGAATGAGCTGAGACCCAGCATCAAGAGATTGAGAAAACCTTCTTGACCAAAAGGGGGAAGAGGGAAATGAGACAAAGTGTCAATGGCTGAGAGATTCCAAACAGAGTCGAGAGGTTATCCTGGAGGTTATTCTTATGTATTAAGTAGATATCACCTTGTAATCCAAGATGTAATGCAGAGGCTGGAAGGAACTGCCTGAAAATGTAGACCTGTGTTCCAGCAGCCATGTTTCTTGATGATGATTGTATAATGATATAGCTTTCACCATGTGACTGTGTGATTGTGAAAACCTTGTGTATGATGCTCCTTTTATCTACCTTGTCAACAGATGAGAGGAACATATGGAATAAAAATAAATAATAGGGGGAACAAATGTTAAAATAGATTTAGTTTGAAATGCTAGTGATCAATGAAAGGGATCAGTAAAGGGTATGGCCTGTAAAAATTTTTTTTCTGTTTGTTATATTTTTCTGTTGTCTTTTTATTTCTTTTTCTGAATTGATGCTAATGTTCTGGGAAATGATCATGATGATGAATATGCAACTATGTGATGATATTGTGAATTGCTGAGTGTATGTGTTGGGAATGTTTGTGTTTCTTGTAATTTTTTTAATTAATAAAAAATTAAAAAAAAAACCTCTGTAAAGGTTTCAAAAACATTCTCACCTAGAGCCTTGCCTCATATAACCATAAAAATTAGCAGAATCTAATGGTAATATTTTGAGTTTCTCTCTTGCCAACTCATCCCATGGACTGTCAACGCAATCTTGATAATTGGAAACAGAGTCATTAGTGCCTTTGAGTCTAGTCAGAGTAGAACATCATCTGTAAAAACCCATTTTTAAGATTCTGTTTCTTAAGAATCACTCCCTGTACCAAGTTGTATTAATCAGATTTCTCTAGAGAAACAGAACCAACAGGAGAGATCTGTAAATATGAGATTTATAAAGGTGTCCCATGCAACTGGGAATTGAATAGTCCAAAATCTGTAGGTCAGTCGGTGAAGCTAGAACTCTGATGATATTTCTGGATGAACTCCACAGAAGAGGCTCACTAGCTGAAGAAGCAGTGAAAGAGTCTCTCTTCTCCCTTAAAAGCCTTCAACTGATTGGATTATATCCTTGTAGGAAACATGCCTTAGTTGATTACAGATGTAATTAGCCACAGATGCAATCAACTGACTGATGATTTATTATACAAGCCTTCTGATTTATTAACTAGCCATGAAATACCCTTACAGCAACAGTCAGGCCAGTGCTTGCCTGACCAGACAACTGGGCATAATCACTTGACTAAGTTAACACTAGTAACTAACCATCATACCTACCCTCTTGGAGTTGAAGTGGCCATATGACTTGTTTTATCTAATGAAAAGAGAGAAAATGTGATAGGTGTTGGTTCCAGGTGAAAGTTTTAAGAGCAAGTGTGAGTGTCAATGTATTCTCACTTTTCCTGCTACACAGTTATAAGAAATGCTCTAATGTTCTAAATGGTTACTCCTCCATCAGCTTGAGTCCCAGAGTGAGAATGGTACAGAGAGCACAGCCCCCAGCTGACCTGAGTTAAAAATTTAGTATGACTGGAAACTGAACTTTATTGCATGAAGCCACTGAAATTTGGGGGTTACTTGTCCCTGAAGCAAAACTTAACCTATCCTAACTAATACACTTAGCTAATATTTTATTTCTGATGTATGTTATGACATTCATAAAGGGAAAGGACATATAACTTTATTAGCTTATGTTTTTCTATTTGGAATCAAGACTATGATTTGCTTTTATATATATATATCTGGAGGCCTTTCTTGAAACATTTGCTTTTTTTATATTATCTGGAAACATTTCTTGAAAATGTGTTAATCTCATCTAAAAAACTAACTGAGGATTTTTATGGATAGTTGGAGGTCTTTGACTACTGTCATAGTCAGGTTCATGTGTCAACTTGGCCAGGTGGTGGTGCCCAGTTTTCTGGTTGGGCAAGCGCAGGCCTGTCTGTTGCTATGAGGATATTTCACGGACTTAAATTATGACCACTTTGACTTCATCTAAAGGTGATTGCATCTGCAGTCAGTTAAGGGAAGTGTCTTCTACAATAAGTGACACTTAATCTAAGCACTGGAAGGGTTTTAAGGAGAATTCAGAAAAGACAATCACCTCTTCCTGCTTCAGCCAGCCAGCCTCTCCTGAGAGTTCAATGAGGACCTTCATTGGAGCTGCCAGCTCACAGCCTGCTCTATAGATCTTGGACTCTTACATCCCCATGGTTATGTGAGACACTTTCATGAATTTTATATTTACAGACATCTTCTGCTGATTCTGTTTCTCTAGAGAACTCTAGCTAATGCAACTACCATTTTCAATTGTTTTATTCATTGATTCATCTTATAACTTCTTGTGCCAATTTTGGCATTTTTATTTGTTTCTAGAACCACTCCATTAGCTTTTCAAATTTGTTAGTAGATAATTCTTCTAATATTATTATTTTAAAATTGTGTCTATAATGAGCCCTGTCCTGATCAAAGTGGAGTGAGACACTTCAGGGCTCCATCCTCCCACAGCAGAAGAACTGAACATCAACATCTAGGAAGAACTGGCAGAAATATCTTCCTCAAGGCTCTAGAAAGCACGTAAAAGGCTGCAGTGACAGGGTCAGCACCGAATCAATAAAACAGGCTAATTAAAAGTGGTAGGATATTGCAGTGCTCTGGCTGGCCTCTCCTCCGCCCCTCATTCCTCCATTCTTCATTGATCTGCATGGAGCCAGCCCATACTCCCAAGGTGGATCCTTAGTCCCAGTTCCAGAGGGAGCAGAGTATTCCCCATGCACATACTGAGAGAATATATGTCTGGCCCAATCTGTGTGGTGGTGGCCTCAGGGACTTGTCTCAGAATTTTCCCTACTTATAGAAAGTGGCATACTACACTCTCCTACAGAGAACTGTGGGAGAGCCATCAAGTGCTGGCTGTAGGGCATATAGTGCAGTGTCAGGACCATGAAGAAACTGTTTCCTAAGGAAGGGGGAAATTTTTAAACCTTTTAAATAAGGGAATTAGGGCCACATGCTCATACTTAAGACAAGCTGCATGTGCAGAAAGGATCAGGGAAGCCCCTGCAAGCTACTCTCTAAACTTATTGTGTGGATATGCCCCAAAGAACAGGACTCCACATGTCAATCTGAAAAGACTGGGAAAGGTGTTGTGCTGGTTTGAAGCTATTATGTACCCCAGAAAAGCCAAAGCCATGTCCTTTAATCCTTATTCAATGTTGCTGGTTGGAATCTTTTTTATTATTTCCATGGAGATATGACCCACCCAATTATGGATGGTAACTTCTGATTAGATGGTTTCCATGGAGATGCGTCTCCCCCCAATTCAATGTGGAGTTGCTTACTGGAGCGCTTTAAGAGGGAACCATTTTGGAAAAAGCCTTAAAGCCACCAGAACTGACTGAGCCAACAGAATGGACAGAGCTCTGGAGAAGCTGTGGAAGATTTCTGGAGCAAAAACTAGCAGACATCACCATGTTCCTTTCCAGCTGGAGAGAGAAACCCTGAACATCATTGGCCTTCTTGAACTAAGGTATCTTTCCTTTGATGACTTAATTTGGACATTTTTATGGCCTTAGAACTGTAAACTTGCAACTTAATAAATTTTCTTTTAAAAAAGCTGTTCTGTTTCTGGTTGTATTATGTAGACTCTAGAGAAACAGAATCAACAGGAGACATCCATAGATATAAAATTTATAAAAGTGTCTCATGTAACCATGGGAATGCAGAGTCCAAGGTCTGTAGGGCAGGCCACAAGCTGGCAACTCTGATGAAGTTCTTCAATGAACTCTAAGGAGAGGCTGGCTGGACGACCGTGGGAATGGAAGAGCCCCAAATCCATAGGGCAGGCTGTGAAGCTGATGACTCTGATTAAGAGTCTGGATGAACTCCACAGGAGAGGTGTGAAAGTTTGGAAGGATTTATGTACCCTAGAAAAGCCATGTTTTAATCCTAATCAATCCTGTGGGAGCAACCATTTCTCTTAATCCCTTTTCAGTACTATAGGTTGGAAACTTGATTGGGTTATCTTTATGGAGATGTGACTCAATCAGTTGTGGGTATTAAACTTGATTAGATGGAGATATGACTCCACCCATTTGGGTAGGTCTTGATTAGCATACTGGAATCCTATAAAAGAAGAAACATTTTGGAGAAAGCTGGAGATTTGGAGAGAACAGAGAGGGATGACAGAATGACAAGAGCCACAAAGCAGAGTCCACCAGCCAGTGACCTTTGAAGATGATGGAGAATAACCCTGGGGAGCTTCATGAAGCAAGAGGCCTGAAGAGGAAACTAGCAGATGATGCTGTGTTCACCATCTGTGCCTTTCCAGATGAGAGAGAAATGCTGACCATGTTCACCATGTTCTTTTTCACTTGAGAGAGAAACCCAGAACTTCATAGGCTTTCTTGAATCAAGGTTATCTCTTTCCCTGGATGCCTTAGATTGGACATTTCCATAGACTTGCTCTAATTGGGACATTTTCATGGCCCAGAACTGTAAACTTGTAACTTATTAAATTCCCCCTTTTAAAAAGTCATTCCATTACTGGTATATTGCATTCAGGCAGATAGCAAACTAGACCAAGAGGCAGGCTTGCTGGCTGAAGCAGAAAGAGTGACTGCTTCTACTGAATCCTCTTTAAAAGCCCTCTGGTGATTAGATTAAGCATCACTCATTGCAAAGGATACTCCCCTTAGCTGTTGACAAATGCAATCAGCTATGGATGCAGCCAAATTAATCATGATTTGAGTCCATGAAATATCCTCATAGCAACAGACAGGTCAGTGCTTGCCCAATCAGATGACCAGGCACTACCACCTGGCTAAGTTGACACATGAACCTGACCATGACACTGGTATATTGCATTCCAGCAGTTTACTGACTAATACAGGTATTTTCTTGTTTTCATTTAATTTTAGCAATCAAAGAAAACTCTGTCATAACACTAGCGGGATACAGGCTTAAAGAAAAGAAGACTTAGAGTCTAAATTCTAGCCATAAAACATCAATATAATATCAAAATGTCCGTGTTTCAATGAGTAAAACATATGGAATAAAAATAAATAATAGGGGGAACAAATGTTAAACTTAAATTGAAATGTTAGTGATCAATGAAAGGGAGGGGTAAGGGGTATGGTATGTATGAATTCTTTTCTGTTGTCTTTTTATTTCTTTTTCTGAATTGATACAAATGTTCTAAGAAATGATCATGATGATGAATATGCAACTATGTGATGATATTGTAAATTACTGATTATATATGTAGAACGAATGATCATATGTTAAGAATGCTTCCGTTTCTTGTCATATTTTTTAAAAATTTAAAAATTAATAAAATTTTTTTAATGTCCATATTTCAACAAAAGATTAAAAAACATAAAAACAAACAGGAAACTTGGAATATTTCATTGGTAACAGAGACCATCAAGAGATAGAAATAGGGTAAGATATTGGGTAATTGGAGCTGAAGAGATACAGACTGTGCAACAGGACTGAATACAAAAATCTCAGAAATGGACAGCACAATACCACTTAACTGTAACACAATTATGTTAAAACACTGAATGAAGCTGAATGTGAGAATGATAGAAGGAGGAGGGCTGGGGGCACAAACGAAATCAGAAAGAAAGATAGACGATAAAGATTGAGATGGTATAATCTAGGAATGCCTAGAGTGTATAATGATAGTGACTAAATGTACAAATTAAAAAAATGTTTTTGCATGAGGAAGAACAAAGGAATGTCATTACTGCAGGGTGCTGAAAATAGATGGTAATTATTATTTTAAAATTTCAACTTATGTGTGAGACTAAAGCAGAGGGTGTTTATTTGGTGCAGGATTTGTATTTTGACTAGTGCATTTCCTGGTGTGACTTGTGTGGATAGCTTGGTTGAGCACTGTGGGTGCATGGAGCCTTGAGTGGGACATGAGATTTTGTTGATTTGTCCAGAGTGGTGCCCCAATGGATCCCAGAGTGATTTGATCAGTGAATAAAAGGGTATTTGTGGGGTCCCCTTCAGGGGATGGTAAGGGTGGGGGAGCATTTGACCTCCCCAGGTTGAATTCTTGGTGTTCTCGCAGGCAGTGTAGACAGCCAGGGCTGTAGGCTGAGCCCCCAGGGTTTGTTCGTGTGAGGCTTGGCCCCACGGAGGATGAGTCAAGCCTACTTGAAGTTGGGCCTGGGAGTCGAGCCTACTTGAAGTTGGGCCTGGGAGTCGCCCCCTAGAGAACTTCTTTTGTTGCTCGGATGTGGCCTTTCTCTCCAACCAACACAACAGGCAGGCTCAGCCACCTTCCCCCTGTCCAGGTGGGACATGACTCCCGAGGGTGTGGACCTTCCTGGCAACATGGGACAGAAGTCCTGGAATGAGCTGAGACTCACATCGAGGGATTGAGAAAAAACCTGGAATGAGCTGAGACTCAGCATCGGGGGATTGAGAGGACCTTCTCAATGCGGGGGGTGGGGGACAAGGAGGAGTGAAGTGAGACAGGGTGTTGGTGGCTGGGAGATTCCGAGCAGGGTCGAGAGGTTGTCCTGGAGGTTGTTCTTGCGCATTAAGTAGATATCACCTTTTCAGTTAGGGCGTGACGGAGAGGCTGGAGGAAACTGCCTGGAGGTGTGGAGCTGTGTTCCAGTAGCCATGTTTTTTGATGATGATTGTATGGTGATATGGCTTCCACAGTGTGAATGTGTGATTGTGGGAACCTGTGTCTGATGCTCCTTTTGTCTACCTTGTCAACAGATGGGTAGAACATGTGGAGTGAGGATGAGTAATGGGGGGAACAGGTGTTGAAGTGAATTTGGTTTGAGGTGCTGGTGATCGGTGGGGGTGAGGGGTGAGGGGTAGAGTATGTATAATTTTTTTTTCTGTTTTCATTTTATTTCTTTTTCTGTTGCCTTTTTATTTCTTTTTCTGAATTGATGCAGGTGTTCTAGGGGATGATCATGATGATGAATGTGTGACTATGTGGTGATGTTGTGAATTGCTGATTGTATGTGTGGAACAGAATGACCATGTTGAGAATGTTTGTGTTTCTTTCTTGTCATATTAAAAAAATATATTTTTAAACTAATAAAAAAATTAAAAAAAACAAAACATAAAAAACAAACAGGAGATGATGGCCTAGGCAAAGGAGAAAACTAAAACATTAGAAACCATTTATGAGGAAAACCTCACTTGGGACATATCAGACTTTTTAAAAATGGTCCTAATTATGCTCAAAGAGCTAAAGGAAAACACAGTCAAAGAATTAAAGGAAAACATGGTTAAAGAACTAAAGGAAATTAGGAAAACAATAGATTAACACAAAGAGAACATCAATAGAGAGATGGAGATTGTACTGGTTTGAAACTGTCATGTACCCCAGCAAAGCCATGCTCATTTAATCCAATCTTGTGGATGCAGAGTTATTATGGGTAGGATATTTTGATTAGGTAGTTTCGATGGAAATGTGGCCCACCCCATTGTGGGTGGGAACTTTTGATTAGACTGTTTCCATGGAAGTGTGACCCCATCCATTCAAGGTGGGTCTTAGTTTACTGGTGTCCTTAAAAGAGCCAACATAGACAGTAGACACTAGACACAGATATTTGGAGATTCTTGGGGAGCTGACATAGAAAGCCACTGGAATCAGAAGCTGAAAGCAATGCAACTCAGGAACAAAAGACCAGGAGATGCCAGTCATGTGCCTTCCCAGTTGACAGAGAAACCCCAGATGTAATTGGCCTTTCTTGAATGAAGTTATCCTCTCATTGATGCCTTAATTAGGACATTTTTTATGGCCTTAGAACTGTAAACTTCTAACTTAATAAATCCCCTTTGTAAAAGCAAACCCATTTCTGGTATATTGTGTTCTGGTAGCTTTAGCAAACAGAAACAGAAATTGTGAAAAGAAATCAACAGAGCTGAAGGCTCTAGTATCAGAAATTAAACATTCCCTACAGGGATTGGAACTGGCAGAAGAGTCAGTGACCTTGTTAACTACTAACATCTAATCTGAAAAGCAGAAGAAAGAAAGAATGAAAAAAAGTGAGAAACCTGAGGAACACCATAAAGCATACTGTCATGGTCAGGTTCATGTGTCAACTTGGCCAAGTGGTGGTACCTGTTTGTCTGGTTGGGCAAGTGCTGGCCTGTCTGCTGCTATGAGGCCATTTCATAGAATTAAATCATGATCGTGTTGCCTGCATCCACACCTGATTCCATTTATAATCAGCCAAGGGGAGTGTTTTCTGCAATGAGTGATGCTTAATCTAATCACCGGAAGCCTTTTAAGGATTTAAAAGAGACAGGCTCTTCTTCCTGCTTCAGCTGGTGAGCCTCTCCTGTGGAGTTCATCCAGACCCTCCATCAGAATCGTCAACTTCACAGCCTACCCTACAGATTTTGGACTCTATATTCCCATGGTTACATGAGACACTTTTATAAATTTTATATTTATGAATATTTCCTGTTGATTTGGTTTCTCTGTGAATCTAAGCTAATACAACTTGATATCAGGAGTGGGTCTTTTTTTTTTTTTTTTAACATGGGCAGGCACCAGGAATCGAACCTGGGTCCTCGGGCACAGCAGGCAAGCGTTCTTACCTGCTGAGCCACCATGGCCCGCCCAGGAGTGGGTCTTAAGAAACAGAATCTTGGGGTGTGGCCAAGATGGCGGCTTAGCAATGTCTGCGTTTTAGTTCGTCCTCCAGAACAACTACTAAATAACCAGAAACAGTACAGAACAGCTCCCGGAGCCATGTCAGTGACCGGACACACAGCATACCCCAGTCTGGACCAGCTGTGAGCCTCCCCAGAACCGTGAGTGCCCCAAGCCACGGCAGCTGGCGCCCGTCCCCCACAGGTTGCTTCCCAGAGGGGAAAGGAAAGGAAATTTACCAGCAGCAGGGACTGAGTACAATTAAACGCCTATTGGTGAATTAACTAACAAATTCTGACTACTAAAAATAGGCCCCCAGCTCGGGTGTACCTGGTCAAGGTGGAGGTTGCTCACTGGGCTAATGGAAAAAGAGGAAAGGGGAGGAAATGGAGGTTTTTGTTGCTGTGCTTCTACAGAGGCTTGACTGCCTCTGGATTCAGCGGCGGGACTTTTCGGGCTGCACTGCACCAGGCATAGGCAGAAACAGACTGCTTTCAGTGCTCTCTCCCACCTGTGCCTTCCCCAGGGGAGTGGTGAAGCCCAACTCAGGGGGAATCCCTCCCTCAAGGAATTCATACACCAGGACTTGGTAATTTGAAGCCATTAAAACCAGCCTACACCTCTCCTCTGTCTCCACCATGCCCCCAGCAGGGAGAATCGACCAAAGTTAAAGGTACCACATGATCTTGTGCTGGTGGGACCTGTAGGCAGATAAGCACCACATACTGGGCAGGATAAGAAAAACAGAGTCCAGAGACTTCACAGAAAAGTCTTTTAACCTGCTGGGTCTCACCCTCAGGGAAAACTGATGCAGGTGACTCCTTCCCCCCGACAGGAGGCCAGTTTAGTCCGGGAAAACTCAGCTGGAGTCTATAACACCTACACAGACCCTCGTAAGGGTGGGGAGGAAAAAGGCACCATAAAAGCAGGGCAAGAAACAAGAAAACAAGAACTGAAAAATTATCCTCTCTTAAACAAAACCTAAGCTAGACGTCCAGAAAAAGCTGAACTGAAGGTCAAAGAACAGATAGACAACAAATTCGTCTAACAAGAAAACCCTAGGTAAGAGAAGTGAAAGCAATCTCCAGAATAAACTAATTAAGGTAATTAAATGTCTAGACGCCAGCAAAAAATAACAAATCACACCAGGAAAATTGAAGATATGGCCCAGTCAAAGGAACAAACCAATAGTTCAAATGAGATACAGGAGCTGAAACAATTAATTCAGAATATATGAACAGACATGGAAAACCTCATCAAAAACCAAATCAAAGAACTGAGGGAGGATATGAAGAAGGCAAGGAATGAACAAAAAGAAGAAATGGAAAGTCTGAAAAAACAAATCACAGAACTTATGGGAATGAAAGGTACAGTAGAAGAGATGAAAAAAAAATGGAAACCTACAATGGTAGGTTTCAAGAGACAGAGGTTAGGATTAGTGAACTGGTGGATGGAACATCTGAAATCCAACAAGAAACAGAAACTATAGGGGAAAAAAATGGAAAAATATGAGCAGAGACTCAGGGAATTGAATGATAATATGAAGCACACAAATATACGTGTTGTGGGTGTCCCGGAAGGAGAAGAGAAGGGAAAAGGAGGAGAAAAACTAATGGAGGAAATTATCACTGAAAATTTCCCAACTCTTATGAAATACCTAAAATTACAGATCCAAGAAGTGCAGCGTACCCCCAAGAGAATAGATCCAAATAGATGTTCTCCAAGACACTTATGAGTCAAAATGTCAGAGGTCAAAGAGAAAGAGAGGATCTTGAAAGCAGCAAGAGAAAAGCAATCCATCACTTATAAGGGAAACCCAATAAGACTATGTGTAGATTTCTCAACAGAAACCATGGAGGCGAGAAGACAGTGGGATGATATATTTAAATTCCTAAAAGAGAAAAACTGCCAACCAAGAATTCTATACCCAGCAAAATTGTCCTTCAAAAATGAGGGAGAAATTAAAACATTTTCAGACAAAAAATCACTGAGAGAATTTGTGACCAAGAGACCAGCTCTGCAAGAAATATTAAAGGGAGCACTAGAGACAGATACAAAAACACAAAAGAAAGAGGTGTAGGGAAGAGTGTAGAAAGAAGGAAAGTTAGATATAACATATAAAATCCAAAAGGCAAAATGGTAGAAGAAAGTACTACCCATACAGTAATAACAGTAAATGTTAATGAATTGAACTCCCCAATCAAAAGACATATACTGGCAGAATGGATTAAAAAACAGGATCCTTCTACATGCTGTCTACAGGAAACACATCTTAGACCCAAAGATAAACATAGGTTGAAAGTGAAAGGTTGGGAAAAGATATTTCATGCAAATAACAGAAAAGAGCAGAAGTAGCCATACTAACATCTAACAAATTAAGACTTCAAATGTAAAACAGTTAAAAAAGACAAAGAAGGATACTATGTACTAATAAAAGGAACAATTCAACATGAAGACATAACAATCATAAATATTTATTCACTAAACCAGAATGCCCCAAAATACATGAGGCAAACACTGCAAAGGGAAATAGACACATCTACCATAATAGTTGGAGATTTCAATTCCCCACTCTCATCAATGGACAGAACATCTAGACAGAGGATCAATAAAGAAACAGAGAATTTGAATATTACAATAAATGAGCTAGACTTAACAGACATTCATAGGACATTACACCCCACAACAGCAGGATACACCTTTTTCTCAAGTGCACATGGATCATTCTCTAGGAGGGACCATATGCTGGGTCACAAGGCAAGTCTCAACAAATTTTAAAAGATTGAAATCATACAAAACACTTTCTCAGATCATAAAGGAATCAAGTTGGAAATCAATAATAGGCAGAGTGCCAGAAAATTCACAAATATGTGGAGGCTCAACAACACACTCTTAAACAGCCAGTAGGTCAAGGAAGAAATTACAAGAGAAATCAGTAAATATCTCAAGGCAAATGAAAATGAAAACACAACATATCAAAACTTATGGGACACAGCAAAGGCAGTGCTAAGAGGGAAATTTACTGACCTAAATGCCTATATCAAAAAAGAAGACAGGGCAAAAATTCAGGAATTAACTGTCCACTTGGAAGAACTGGAGAAAGAACAGCAAACTAACCCTAAAGCAAGCAAAAGGAAAGAAATAACAAAGATTAGAGCAGAAATAAATGAAATTGAGAACACGAAAACAATTGAGAAAATCAATAAAACAGAAGCTGGTTCTATGAGAAATTAAGATTGATGGGCCCTTAGCAAGACTGACAAAAAGAAGAAGAGAGAGGATGCAAAGAAATAAGATCAGAAATGGAAGAGAAGACATAACCACTGACCCCACAGAAATAAAGGAGGTAATAACAGGATACTATGAACAACTTTATGCTAATAAATACAACAATGTAGATGAAATGGACAACTTTCTAGAAAGGCATGAACAACCAACTTTGACTCGAGAAGAAATAGATGACCTGAACAAATCAATTACAAGTAAAGAAATTGAATCAGTCATTAAAAAGCTTCCCAAAAAGAAAAGTCCAGGACCAGATGGCTTTTCATGTGAATTCTACCAAACATTCCAGAAAGAATTAGTACCAATCCTCTTCAAACTCTTCAAAAAAATTGAAGTGGAGGGAAAGCTACCTAATTCATTCTATGAAGCCAACATCACCCTCATACCAAATTGAATCCAGCTGCAGATTAGTGTTTTTCCTATCCTGCCCAGTATATGGGGCTCGTCTGCCTCTGGTTTCCCACCAATATTAAGTGTTGCAGTCAGTGCCTTTAACTTCAATAGACTCTCCCTGCTGTGGGTATGTTTGAGACAGAGAAGAAGTTGTAGGATGGCTTTAATTGCTTCAGTTTTCCATTCCCCGGGGTCTGAATTCCTTGAGGGAAGGATTCCACCTGAGCCTGGGGAAGGCACAGCATCCAAGGAATTAACTCCTTTTGCTAGACTAGCCTTTTTGTCTCTCAGACAAGTTTAATTCTGCCCTTGCCTGGGGCAGTTCTTAGAGCCTGAGAAGACTTGCCGTTCTATGTAATGAGCTGTTAAGTAGTAGAAACAAAGTAAAAAAAAAAAATCTTTTCAGAGCAGGACCCCATTCCTAGGGTTTGTTAATCAAGAGCTTAAGTTGGTATGTTGCTCTTTGTATCTCCAGGTTCTATGTGCCCCCCCCTTTTAGGGTCTAGTCCTTTTCAAGTATTTTGTACTGCCCAATACAAACAATCTCTGTGGTTCCCCCCCCCCCCGTCAGCCCTGCCTCCTCTGTGCCAGGGCAAAAACTCCTAGCACCTTTGGCCTTTATTCGAGGTTTATCTGAGTTGGGGTCCTATTTTCAGTAGTCAGAATTTGTTGATTAATTTTGCAATTGCAGCTTGGTTGAGCTAAGCCCCTTGCTGCTAGTGAAGTCTCTTTCCTTTCCCCTCCAGGAACCAGCCTGTGGGGGTGGAGCACCAGCCTCTGTGGCTTGGGGGACTCACAGTTCTGTGTGGGATTGCAGTCTAGCTTGTCCAGACTGGTGTACATTGTTTGTCCCAGTCACTGATGTGGTCCCAGCAGTTGCTCTTTACTGTTCCTGGCTACTTACTAGCTATTCTGGAAGAGGAACTAAATTCCATATCTCCATGTTGTTGTTTTTTTTATTGTAGTAAAATATATACAACACAAAACTTCCTAATTTAACCACTTTCAAGCATACAACTCAGTGGTATTAAATATGTTCAGGTCTAATTCATTTATGAAGTTGTTTAATTTCTCTATTTTTTGCTTCTCCTCTGTCTGGTTGTTCTATCTACAGAGGAGAGTGGTGTATTGAAGTCTCCTACTATTATTGTTGAAATCTCTATTGCTCCCTTCAGTTTTGCCAATGTCTATCTCATGTACTTTGGAGCCTCTTGATTGGGAGCATAAACATTTATGATCATCATTTCTTCTTGGTGAATTGTCCCTTTTATTATTAGTGGCCTTTCTTTGTCTCTTATGATGTCTTTACATTTAAAGTCTATTTTGTCTGATATTAATATAGCTACTCCTGTTTTCTTTGGGTTACAACTTGCATGGAACATCTTTTTCCATTCTTTCATTTTCAACCCATTTGTATTCTTGTGTCTAAGATGAGTCTCTTGTAAGCAGCATATATCTGGATTATATTTCTTAATCCATTCTTTCAATCTGTATCTTTTAATTGTTAAGTTTAGTCTGTTAACATTCAAAGTTATCACATAAGCATTTCTTGAATCCACCCCCTTATCCTTTGGATTTTATTTGTCAGATCTATATATTCTTTTCCCTTTATCTATTTTTATCCTTTAGGTTACCCTTGCTAATACTCTTCAAATTTGCACCCTTCTCCCTCTCCTGTCTTTTTTTTTTCAACTGGCAGAAACTCCCTTTAGTATTTGTTCTAGTTTGCTAGCTGCTGGAGTGCAATATACCAAAAATGGAATGGCTCTTTAAAAGGGGAATTTAATGAGTTGCAAGTTTACAGTTCTAAGGCTGAGAAAATGTCCCAATTAAAACAAGTCTATAGAAATGTCCAATCAAAGGCATCCAGGGAAAGATACCTTGATTCAAGAAGGCCAATGAAGTTCAGGGTTTCTCTCTCATCTGGAAAGGCTCATGGCGAACACAGTCACAGTTTCTTCCTCAGCTGGAATGGCACATGACGAACACGGCGTCATCTGCTAGCATCTTCTCCTGGCTTCCCATTCCATGAAGCTCCCCGGGAGGCGTTTTCCTTCTTCATCTCCAAAGGTCGCTGGTTAGTGGACTGTCTGCTTCGTAGTGTTGCTCTCTCTGAATCTCTCATTCTCCAAAATGTTTCCTCTTTTATAGGATTCCAATAAACCAATCAAGATCCACCCAAATGGGTGGAGACATGTTGTCCCCTAGTCCAGTTTAACAACCACTCTTGACTAAATCACATCACCCAGGGAGATGATCTCATTACAGTTTCAAACATTCAGTATTGAATTGAGACTATTCTACCTTTACGAAATGGGATTTATATTAAAACATGGCTTTTCTTAGGGGGCATACTTTCTTTCAAACCAGCACA
>PVIY010052748.1:0-15045 GCA_004026745.1 Myrmecophaga tridactyla
GCAATGTGGGACAGAGATCCTGGAATGAGCTGAGACTCAGCATCAAGGGACTGAGAAAAACCCTAGAATGAGCTGAGAATTAACATCAAGGGATTGAGAGAACCTTCTTGACCAAAGGGGGAAGAGTGAAATGAGACTAAGTGTCAATGGCTGAGAGATTCCAAACAGAGTCGAGAGGTTATCCTGGAGGTTATTCTTAAGCATTAAGTAGGTATCACCTTGTTGTTCAAGATGTAGCGGAGAGGCTGGAGGGAACTGCCTGAAAATGTAGAGCTGTGTAGTAGCCATGTTTCTTGATGATGATTGAACAATGATATAGCTTTCACAATGAGACTCTGTAAATGTGAAAACCTTGTGTCTGATGCTCCTGTTAGCTACTATATCAACAGAAGAGTAGAACATATGGAATAAAAATAAATAATAGGGAGAACAAATGTTAAAATAAATTCAGTTTGAAATGCTAGTGGTAAATGAAAGCGAGGGGTAAGGGGTATGGTATGTATAATCTTTTTTTTTATCTATTATCGTTTTATTTGTTTGTTGTCTTTTTATTTCTTTTTCTAAATCGATTCAAATGTTCTAAGAAATGATGAATATGCAACTATGTGATAATATTAAGAATTACTGATTGTATATGTAGAATGGAATGATATCAATGGTTTTTTTGTTAATTTTTTTAATTAATAAAAAAAGTTTAAAAAATGCTTTGATAATCACTTATATCTACCAAGACTTGGTAAGCACTCAAGTTCTTACAGTCTCAAAAACATGACACTCAAAGACATGTTATAACCATAACCTCCAAAGATAAAAATATTTTATTTCATGCTTTTATTAACTGTAAGTTTGTATGGTGTGTGTTTGTTTAAATGGAAATGAACACTACACTGTAGTTTCTATCCCTTAAAATGTGCCTTCCTACTGATTTAATTTCTATAATTCTATATATATTTCCTATTTACAAAGTGCTTAACAAATTGGATCTTAAACCTGGGGTATATCTGAATCAACAGAGAAGTTTTTTTTTCTTTTATTAAATCTGATAATAGTGGGTTAGATTATTTCGAACAATCCTCAAATTATAAGCAACTAAAAATGTCAGAAGATAAAAATCTTGTCAAAAGCAGCATACAGCTAACAATACTGTAAGGTATTACCAAGCCAAGGAGATCCATTTTGATGCGTTCAGCAGGTACCTTCAAGGCAAATGTGACTTTTGAGTACTCTTATTTAGAAATCTAGTAAGAGATGCTCCATGATTTATGCTGGAATCTCAAAAGCACAGGGACTAGCGAACTATAATCAAACCAAGGTTTGCACAGATTTGAGCACAGATTTAAACTGTCTAGGTATTTCAGAAAAACCTCAGACTGTGAAATTGACTGAAGGTGATCTGAGACTAGTAGTAGTCTGAGTTGCCTGGCAGAAGCAAATGAAAATGGAAAACAGTGCATTTATCCTAGACTCCAAATTATTCCTAGAAATAATTTCTCAAAGACAATGAGCATATTTTCTCAAAGACAATAAATGTACTATGAAACAAGGCACCATGAGTGAGGATCAGCAGAAAGACAAAGAAAGAGAGCTTAAAGACTCTAGGCACTGGACTTATCAAAGATGATAAAACATCTATATCTGCTATGCTTTAACCTCGGTATACTAGGAAAAATTATAATCATTGTTTACCATTTTTTATATTAAATTACTTTACGAATAATTCACAACAGAATAAAGTAAGAGTGAAAAACTTTATTAGAACTCAATATACAATTTAAACATCATAAACCAAATATTTATTTCATATTTTCCTGCTTTTGAAAAATATTCACCTAAAATGGGCTTTGTCCAGCTGCTTATCAACCATCATTCATAAACATGGAGCATATCTACCTTGTAAATTTTGATTCCAGATCTGAAATACATTTCTAATACATTCTAGCTTATCATTACTTCTGGTTCATCTTTCACTTGCATCATCAAAGTGAAATATTTCTGAAAATTCTGACAGCTCATAATTTTGTTGAAATAAGGACTACCTCTTTTTTACTCTGTAATCGTAAAACACTTTCAATTTTATATTAATAAGAAACAAAGTAATAAATCTAATATTTTTAAAATTTCTACATAAACGCAATGATTCGGTTTCTTTCTAGTCACCTTCATTGACAAATTTGTGTTTAGCATTTGTCTACCTGACAAGTAAATGGTGGTGCACAAGCATCATAAAATATGTGAAAATACTGTCAAAATTAGATGTTCCAGGTTCTCTGTCACAAAATATTGCATGATGAAAACCTTTCCTGCTGAATAACTAACCAACATTTACTTGCTAATTACGTGGGTAAACCTGTATAAATATTGCATTTGTAATATAATAATAACAGTATCTTAATTAATAAAAAAATCTCAGGCAGGCCAGGGTGGCTCAGCAGGCAGAGTTCTCGCCTGCCATGCTGGAGACCCAGGTTCGATTCCCAGTGCCTGCCCAAGCAGGAAAAAAAAAAAATCTCAATGCCACCATCCCATCCCACACATTTTTTTTTTTTTTTTTGGGTGCACGGTCCAAGAATCGAACCCGGGTCTCCTGCATGGAAGGCGGGCATTCTAACCACTAAACTACCCGTGCACCCCTCCATCCCACACATTTTAATTCTGTTTGTCT
This sequence comes from Myrmecophaga tridactyla, assembly GCA_004026745.1. Taxonomy (NCBI): domain Eukaryota; kingdom Metazoa; phylum Chordata; class Mammalia; order Pilosa; family Myrmecophagidae; genus Myrmecophaga; species Myrmecophaga tridactyla. Next base: position 2,663 of record PVIY010052748.1, read on the forward strand.
AAGGTAGAGTTGGGTGTTAATTTTCTTAAAATCACCTTAGGTCCACCCAGTGTTTAGAACTACTGACTTCAATTTTTAAATTATGCCTATATATTTAAAGTTGGCATAAATCCCTGCCTCCCTTCCCTTTTAATTTTTTTTAACATTTGTTCCCCTATTATTTATTTTTATTCCATCCTTTTAATTTTTTTTTTTTTTTTGCCTTTTTTGAAGTTACAGCTTGTGATTCTCCTTTGAAATAACTAAAAAAAAATCTATTGTCTCTGTAATACAAAATGGCTAAGCTTGGAAGATCCTAAAGCTCTAAAAGAAAAACAATTACTATGCAATTTCTAACTATTTCCCATCAATAGGATATTTCTATTTAAATTTACAGGGTGTTCCCAGTTGCAAGCATCCAGAAAAATATCAGTTAAGGCTACGGCTAAACCAGTTTTCTAGTTAACAATCAATTTGTAGTATATTCAGCTAAGTAGTTAACTAATACAAAGGAACCGGTTGTGGGCCATCTGTTAGGTAAAGGTTAATAGATTATGATACCGCCTACTCAAAACACTCTCTGTAAATTAAGTGTTTGCTTTCCTGAAGTGCTCTGTTGACTTGATACGGGTGAGTGTTTATAATCTCACTTAATACCCAAATCTTACTCACACCCAGCTCACACCCACTAGAATGGCTATTATTAAAGAAAGGAAAATTACAAGTGTTGGAGAGAAGGAAGAGAAACAGGAACACTCATTCTTGTGGGTGGGAATGTACAATGGTTCATCCTCTGTGGAAGACAGTTTGGCATTTACTCAAAGTTAAATATAGAATTACCGTATGACCCAGCAATCCCACTTCTAGGTTTATAACCAAAAGAATTAAAAGCATGGCTTCAAACAGATATTTGCACAACAATGTGTACAGCCGTATTATTCACAGTGGCCCAAAGATGGAAGCAACCTAAGTGTCCATCAACAGAGGAACAGATAAACAAATTGTGGCATATACACACAATGGAATATTACTCAGCTGTTAAAAGGAACGAAGTTCTGATACATGCACGATGAACATGGATGAACTTTGAAGACATCACATTGTATGAAATACGCTACACACAATAGGACAAATATTGTATGTTCTCACTGATATGAAATAATTGGGATAATCCAATTATTATAGAGTTAGAAACTAGAATATAGGTTACCAGTGGCTAGGGTGGGACTAGGTAATGGGATGTTGATTAAATTGTACAGAGTTTTTATCTGAGAACACAGAAAAGTTTTCATAATGGATGATGGTGATGGTAGCACAATATTGTGAAAGTAATTAGCAGCACTGAAATATATATTTGAATGTGGTTGAAAGGAGAAATTTTAGGTTGTATACATATGTTACTAGAATAAAAATGTTTAAAAATTTATCAATAGGTCTATTAAACACAGTGAACCCCAGAGTAAATTACAGACTACAGTTTATAGTACAATTATAAAAGTGATTTTTCATTACTTGCAGCAAATGTACCACACTAATGCAAGGTGTTAATAACAGGGCAGGATATGGGAATTCTGTATCTTATGCATTATTTTTCTGTAAACCTACAACTTCTCTAATTAAAAAAGAAAAAAAAAAGCAAATTCTTAAACAATGAAAGATTTCCAAAATAACTATTCTGGAACATCAAAAGAAGCAAGAAGGGATGGAATAAAAGAAATAAGAAAAATGATGCACTTAACAGGCGACCACAACCTCCAGGCCCTGTGCCTGCCATCTCACTCACCCGTATCTTGCCTCCAATCCCTCAGGGCAGCCCTGTTTGCAAAAGCTGAGGAACCGAGAAGCAGAGAACGGGAGACCATCCAGCTGGTGCATATAGCCTAACGCAGAAGCCCAGAGTCCTCAGGAGTGCACCAAGGAGGAGATGGGGACTAGGAAGTAAGCCAAGCCGTGTTCCTTGAACACGTTACCCTCACTGGCGTAGCCCCATGACCCGCGACCCACCCCACACCCTGTGCAACTGAACCCTGTCACCCGCAAATCCCTGGCACGTGTACGCCTTCCCTAGTGCAACTCACCTTTCCTGCACAAGCGCAGAGTCACCCCCGCCCCTCCTGAGTCCTACCTCCCAGTCCCTGTCCCCTGCAGGCAGTGGACAGCACATAAAGGCTGTGGGCACTTACCTCCACAACCAAGCTAAACACGCCCCAGTCCATATAGTCCTGCAACCCTACCCCGCACTCCCTGAGCTCTACGAATGTATACATCAGCTTACAGCCCTCCCAGATCTGTGCATGCACTCAGCCCCCAGTCACGCTCCCTCCATGTAAAATAGAAACAATATCAACTAACCAGAACATTTCTCCACTTGCTTCCCTGTTCCCCCATATGAGCTTTCTCTCCCAACTCCCTTGATGGAGCTCCCTTCTACTTTCTGAACAGAATGCTGCCCAATTAATGAATCACTCAATAAAGCTATGAGAGCCTAAACTATATGAAATTTTTTTCTTTTAAGAGAATCAATAAAATATGATAAATCACAAAGCATTATAACCAGGCAACCAGGAGATTTCTGCCAGAAGGCACCTGTCAATTCTAAAACTTTCAACCAAACAACGCAATTTAACAACAAAATACAGCCTCAAAGAAATAACACTCTCCATGCTGTAGGCAAAGACATTAATGAGAAAATTACTCTATAGAGAAATGGCACTATTTAAATTCATTATCACCTCTAACCTCTAAAGAATGAAAACACATTCCACCCAAACAAAGACACACATACACACTCTTAAAAACCTAAACTGGCTTAATATGTCTGTAGTATGAAGCATACACACTTGGCCTTGGCTAATAAAAAGCCCATACCAACTATAAAGACAAACATTTTCAGTGAATTCGTATAAAAATGCAGTTTATGTAAAGAATATAGTAAAACATTTTTTAACTGAAGATGATGCTAATTCAGATGATAACAGACCATTTGAAAAAGAGCTCCATATATATCATATATTATAATCTAAGATTAGCATCAGCAGTGTTTTTCTTTAACATTTAATAAGCAATGGTTTATTTAATGATACCTTTTAAACAGTATTTAATGATGCTTTGGCTGCTAAGCCAAAAAGCAATGAAGCTTACTGAAGAAAAGTTTAATTTATTCTTTTCATTTGAAATATAACCTTATATAAGATCTCTTTTCTCATAAATAAGATCCTGAATGTAAAGCTCAAAAAGTATTTTTACTTCTTGAAGGAAATCATGTATTTTGTATATGAAGAATTCTAACCAATTCTGCAGAATAGAAATTGAGATCTTACTAAGATCTCAGCTGATTTAAAAATTCAAATCAATTTTTCCCAATGACTACTTTCATAATTTACACATGGATCCTATCACAAATCTGGGCTTCAATATGAACACATGAAAAATAACTCTTGAAGGATCATACTATTTACCTTTTCTAACAGCAAAGCCTATTCAGGCCACAATAACCATTAAGAAAGATAAGAGAAATAAAATAACCCCTGGATCAGTAAAAAGCCAGAGCTCTGGTAACAGTTTTTTTATGCTGTCCTAATATGCACTTGTTTATAAAAGAGAAAATAAATGTACTGGGAAGTTTTAGGCAAACGGAATGTTCAGTGGCTATCGAAAGGAAATTAAAATCTAACTAATGCTAATTTAGAAGACTCTCTGTCAAACCACCCAGAGACATAGCTTCAGCTGTTCTAATGCAGAAGAAAATATTACCAAATGTAAAACCCAGACTCACATAGGTTCCTAAGTAAGCCATCACAGAGGAAATCACCCAAAGGTAGATTCTAGAAATGTTTTCTAACAAAGAATTCTGCTAAATTAAAACCTTCTAACGGGGTCCAAAACTGTAAAAGAAACATGGCTGAAGGACCGTAATCCGCAACAAGCACACCAAATATAACAAGGAAAATTATAAAACAGGAAGAAGGAAATCTTATGGTTTGCTCTAAGTATTTTTGCTTCACACTTAAACATTTCAATAGCAATGACTTATATTTGTTCCTTGTTCTCTTACTGAAACTAAAAGAATGAATAAGATATAAGTGGGTTGCTTCCAGTTTTGGTTGGGTTTTTTTGTGTGTGTTCTGCTTTTAAACAAATCAGACCTAACCAACAATAAATTTGATCTCTTAAAAAAACATGTTTACTATATGTTCTAGTTTGCTAGCTGCCAGAATGCAACACACCAGAATTGGATTGGCTTTTAATAAAAGGGGATTTATTTTGTTAGTTCTTCAGAGGAAAGGCAGCTAACTTTCCACTGAGGTTCTTTCTTATGTGGGAAGGCACAGGATGGTCTCTGCTGGCCTTCTCTCCAGGCCCCTGGGTTCCAACAACTCTCCCCGGGGTGACTTCTTTCTGCATCTCCAAAGGCCTGGGCTGAGCTGCCAGTGCTGAGATGAGGAATGCTGAGCTGCTTGGGCTGTGCTACGTCGTGCTCTCTCATTTAAGCACCAGCCAATTAAGTCAAACGTCATTCATTGCATCAGGCAGGCCTCCTAATTGACTGCAGATGTAATTAGCAACAGATGAGGTTCACCTACCATTGGCTCTTGTCCGCAGCAACAAAACTAGGTATGTTCACCTGGCCAAGTTGACAACTGAATCTAACTACCACACTATATAAACACATTGATGATTTAAGAGACCATGATGAATGGGACTTGAGACAAGAAGGAGATGATCCAAAACTGATCTCATTAAAGTGGGTAAAAGCTTTCCCGAGAATTCAGCTAATTAATACCATATTCCACAGCTACTGATTAGTCTGAATACTGTTTGCGGTACAGTGCAGTCCATTTTATCCTTTAGCTTTATATAATTTCTTACTCTGTGAAGTTTTATTTCAGAGTAAATACTATCAATTTTGATTTACGGGGACTAAATGTAAACCCTGAGAAATTAACAGATAATGTCAAATACTGAAATCTAGAAAACAGAATAAGTATTCTCCTTTAAAAAGGGGTAAATACAGGAATAAAGAGCTAAAAGAACTAAAAGTGGGAATACATTGCAGTTTTTCATTATCAACCTGGCGTGTAAAACTATGTATCTGTATTACTTGAGTAAAAATGGAGGGGGGTGGTCCAAGGGTAGTATAGTGGTAGAATTCTCACTTGTCATGTGGGAGGGTTTGATTCCTAGTCCAAGCACTTCCCAAGCAAACAAACAAAAAATTCAACAAATGGTATTGTAATAAGAGGATACTCACATGGAAAAAGAACAAAACGTGGCCCCTCCATACAGGATATAAAAAACAAACAAAAAAAAAAACACAGGGGGAAGAGACTGTGTCCAAAAGAATATATGGTACCCTCATGAATATAGGAGTATTTTCTGAAGAAGCACTCTTTTTCTACTCTGCTGTGCTTCGGTGTACAAAAAAAAGTTAGTCTAGAGATACTGCACCAAACCCTACCCTGCTCTGCTCTTACCCCAATACTCCCTGCATAGAATATTGTGAGTCATTCTGTTAAACAAGATTTAAGAAAATACCTTTGAAGCAATGTTTTTCTCTAAGATTATATGGTCTTACAAGGCATCTGAATAATCTCTAACTAGTAGAAAATAGGTAAATTTATTATAAAAGTTCTGCATTTTTTAAGAGCTAGCTCTCAAAATCCATATAAACAGGTTGGGATTGGAGATATAAATATGAATAAAAATCAGTTTTAATGTATGTGTATCTATATATATACACACAGATATGAACAGATGTCTTTATGTGTATGTACACATACTATAGGAATACATTTATGTATACACATGCATATATCTTATATTTCCTGGCTCTGTCTGCTAAGAGGGCCTAGAAGCAATGATAAGTGAGCAGCAATGAGTACACCCAGATCTTGGTTTCTAAACACCATTCTCCACCAAAAAGAAACAAGGCTCCTTGGAGAAGTGGTTGATTCTAGGACTGGGATAGGAAAACCATATGATGAGCTTCTTGGAACAGTTTGCTGTGCCAGAAGGTAAGGAAGTGCTCAAAGAATGATGGTTATATGTTAAAAGGACACAGAAGCCATCTTGAAGGGGCTCCCTTTGAACAATACTGGGACAATCTCTGTACCAACATAAGCATTAGCAGCAGTGCATATTTCATTGTATATAACAGGAAACCATGAGTCCATACTGATCTAAATAAATAAATAGGTAAGGGAAATCTCTCTTATTTAAGAATACTAATAAATGTGAAAGATAAAATTAGAAAATCACCATTTGGTAACCACCATATGGTTCAGGCAAGAATCATCAACAAATGTTAAAAACTAGTGGAGACCTCGTTGCGCAGTAGAGCTAGCGGCTTCCCCTTCCTCTCCTCCAACTCGACCCGGCAGCCCTCACGTGTGCTGAGCTTCTAGAAAGCGTCTGTCAGCAAGCTCGTAGGAGCTTGAAATCATCCTCACCTCACTCCGACTCTGGGGGGAGAAATGGTTGAATCATCCAGGAAAGCTCTTCATTGGTGGGCTCAATACAGAAACAAATGAGAAAGCCCTTGAAGCTGTGTTTGGCAAATATGGACAAATAGTGGAAGTACTCTTGATGAAATACCGTGAAACCAACAAATCGAGAGGTTTTGCTTTTGTCACCTTTGAAAGCCCAGCAGATGCCAAGGATGCAGCCAGAGACAAATGGAAAGTCTTTAGATGGAAAAGCCATCAAAGTGGAACAAACCACTAAACCATCATTTGAAAGTGGTAGACGTGGGCCACCACCACCTCCAAGAAGCAGAGGCCCTCCCAGAGGTCTTAGAGGCGGAAGAGGAGGAAGTGGAGGAATGAGGGGACCTCCCTCAGAGTACTAAATAAAAAAGTTTGGCCAAAACCAAAAAAAAAAAAAAAAAAAAAACTAGTGGAGAGAAGTTTGATGAGAGACAGGATATTTACAAAGTCTCAAAACATCTCCCACAAATTACATGCTAATTTCAAATGGGAAAATAGTTAACTTTATAGTGGAGAAACTGAGCAGGCACCAACTCAATCACATGATCAAAGCTGACGTCATAAATAATGGGAAATTGCCATCTTTAAAAAATGTCAAGATCATGAAAGATAGACCTAAGGAACTCTTCCAGATTAAAAAGACTAAAGGGACATAATTAAATATAACATGAGGTCCTAGACTGGAATCCAAATCAGAGAATTAATTTTACTGTAACAGACATTAATGGGACAGTAATACATCAGTGTTAACTACCTGATTTTTACAACTGTTCTATGGTTAGGTGGAGAATACCTTTGTTTTTAGGAAATGAAGTTAAGTTTACTATTATTAGTTGGGGAATAAATATCCTTGCTTTTTTAGAGTTATAAGCCAGCAACTTATTCTTACTCTGTTAAGAAAATAAACTAATAATGAAATGCAATACACTATGCCAAAGAAAGAATAAGAATTATAAAACAAACACAATAAAATGTTAACATTTAGGAAAGCCGTGTGAATGTATATGGGAATTCTTTGTACTATTTTTAGAACTTTTCTGTAGTCTGGGATTATTTCAAAATAAAAAGCTTAAAGATGGATGACAAGTTAGGGGCTGTTTTTTTATCGTTTGCGTGTTTTTTTTAGAGCACGGCCCTGTGGGCTTTTTTTTTTTTCCTATTAATTTAAAATTCTTGTTTAAATATGAAAAAAAACCCAAACAAATGCAAACATTTATAATTTTTGATCACTCCATTATACATATATAATCAGTAATTCACAAAATCATCACATAGTTGCATGTTCATCATCATGGTTATTTCTTGGAACATTTGCATCTATTCAGAAAAAGAAACAAAAAGAAAACAGAAAAAAATTCATACCTACCATACCCCCCACCCTTTCCCCTCACCCATCACCAGCATTTCACTCTAAATTTATTTTAACATTTGTTCCCCCTATTATTCATCTTTATTTCACATGTTTTACTCATCTGTTGATAAGGTAGATAAAAGGAGCATCAGACACAAAGTTTTCACAATCACACAGTCACCTTGTGAAAGCTGTATCATTATACAATCATCTTCAAGAAACATGGCTACTGGAACACAGCTCCACATTTTCAGGCAGTTCCCTCCAGCCTCTCTACTACATCTTGACTAACAAGGTGATATCTATTTAATGTGTAAGAATAACCTCCAGGATAACCTCTCAACTCTGTTTGGAATCTCTCAGCCATTGACACTTTGTTTCATTTCACCCTTCCCCCTTTAGGTCAAGAAGGTTTTCTCAATCCCCTGATGCTGAGTCTCAGCTCATTCTATGATTTCTGTCCCACATTGCCAGGAAGGTCCACACACCTGGGAGTCATGTCCCACGTAGAAAGGGGGAGGTGGTGAGTCTGCTTGTTTTCTTGGCTGGAGAAAGAGGCCACATCTGGGCAATAAGAGGTTCTCTTGGGGGTGACTCCGAGGCCTAATTTTAAGTAGGCTTGACCTGTCCTTAGTGGGGTTAAGTTTCATATGAACAAACTCAAGATTGGGGGCTCAGCCTATAGCTTTGACTGTCTGCACTGCTTCTGAGAATATCAAGAATTCAATTTGGGGAAGTTGAATTTTCCCCCTTTCTCACCATTCCCCGAGGGGACTTTGAAAATACTTTTTTATTCACTGTTGAAATCACTCTGGGATTTATAGGGGCATCGTCTGGACAAACCAACAAAATCTCACATCCTACTCAAGGTTCCATGTACTTAACGGTGTTTAATTAAGCTGTCTACATAAGCTATATTAGGAAATGCACTAGTCAAAATATAAACTTTGTACCAAATAAACATTTTTTGCTTTAGTCTCACACACAAGTTAAAATTTTTAAATCTTAATTACCATCTATTTTCAGCACCCTGCAGTAATGACATTTCTTTGTTCTTCCTCAAGCAAAAACATTTTTTAAATTTGTACATTTAGTCACTATCATTATACACTCTAAGCATTCCAAGATTATACCATCTCAGTCTTTATCGTCTTTCTTTCTGATTTCATTTGTGCCCCCAGCCTTTCTCCCTCTATCATTCTCACATTCAGCTTCATTCAGTGATTTAACATAATTGTATCACACTTAGGTAGTACTGAACTATCCATTTCTGAGTTTTTACATTCAGTCTTGTTGCACAATCTGTATCCCTTCAGCTCCAATTACCCAATATCTTACCCTATTTCTATCTCCTGATGGTCTGTTACCAATGAAATTCTCCAAGTTTAGTCACTAACGTCACTTCATATCAGTGAGACCATACAGTATTTGTCCTTTTGTTTCTAGCTAATCTCACCCAGCATAATGTCCTCAAGGTCCATCCATGTTGTTACATACTTCATAACTTTATTCTTACAGCTGCAAAATATTTCATCATATGTATATACCACAGTTTGTTTAGCCAGTCATCTGCTGATGGACATTTTGGCTATTTCCATCTCTTCGCAATGGTAAATAATGCTGCCATAAACACTGGTGTGCAAATGTCTGTCTGTGTCCTTGCCCTCATGTCCTCTGAGTAGATACCTGGCAATACCATTGCCAGGTCATATGGCAATTCTATATTTAGCTTTTTTGAGGAACCGCCAAACTGCCTTCCACAGCAGTTGTACCATTTGACATTCCCACCAACAGTGGATAAGTGTGCCTCTTTCTCCACATCCTCTCTAGCACTTGTCATTTTCTGTTTTATTGATAATGGCCATTCTGGTGAGAGTGAGATGATATCTCAATGCGGTTTTGATTTGTATTTCTCTAATAGCCAGGGAAGTTGAGCATCTTTTCATGTGCCTTTTGGCCATCTGTATTTCCTCTTCTGAGAAGTGTCTGCTCAAGTCCTTTGCCCATCTTGTAATTGAGTTGGCTGTCTTTTTGTGGTTGAGTTGAACAATCTCTTTATATATTCTGGATACTAGACCTTTATCAGATGTATCATTTTCAAATATTGTCTCCCATTGTGTAGGCTGTCTTTTTACTTTCTTGATGAAGTTCTTTGATGCGCAAAAGTGTTTAATTTTGAGGAGTTTCCATTTCTTTATTTCGTTCTTCAGTGCTCTTGCTTTGGGTGTAAGGTCTAGGAAACCGCCTCCTAGTATAAGATTTATAAGCTATTTCCCTGTATTTTCTTCTAACAGTTTTATGGTCTTAGATCTAATGTTTAGGTCTTTGATCCATTCTGAGTTAATTTTCGTATAGGGTGTGAGATATGGGTCCTCTTTCATTCTTTTGCATATGGATATCCAGTTCTCTAGGCACCGGCACCATTTTGAAGAGCCTGTTCTGTCCCAGGTGAGTTGGCTTGACTGCCTTATCAAAGATCAAATGTCCATAGATGAGAGGGTCTATATCTGAACACTCTATTCGATTCCATTGGTCAGTATATTTGTCTTTATTCCAGTACCATGCTGTTTTGACCACTGTAGCTTCATAATATGCCTTAAAGTCAGGTAGCGCGAGACCTCCGACTTCACTTTTTTTTCTCAGGATACTTTAAGCTATTCGGGGCACCCTGCCTTTCCAGATAAATTTGCTTATTGGCTTTTCTATTTCTGAAAAGTAAGTTTTTGGGATTTTAATTGGCATTGCATTGAATATGTAGATCAATTTAGGTAGAATTGATGTGTTAACTATAGTCTTCCAATCCATGAACGCAGTATGCCCTTTCATCTATTTAGGTCTTCTGTGATTTAACAATTTCTTGTAGTTTTCTTTGTATAGGTCTTTCATCTCTTTAGTTAAAAATTTATTCCTAAATATTTTATTCTTTTGGTTGCAATTATAAATGGAATTCATTTCTTGATTTCCCCCTCAAATTGTTCATTACTTGTGTACAGAAAGACTACAGATTTTTGAGTGTTGATCTTGTAACCTGTCACTTTGCTATACTCATTTATTAGCTCTAGTAGTTTTGCTGAGGATTTTTCAGGGTTTTCGACATATAGTATCATATCAACTGCAAACAGTGAGAGTTTTACTTCTTCCTTTCCAATTTCTGATGCCTTGTATTTCTTTTTCTTGTCTAACTGCTCTGGCTAGAACGTCCAACACAATGTTAAATAGCAGTGGTGATAGTGGACATCCTTGTCTTGTTCCTGATCTTAGGGGGAAAGTTTTCAGTTTTTCCCCACTGAGGATGATGTTAGCTGTGGGTTTTTCATATATTCCCTTTATCATTTCAAGGAAGTTCCCTTGTATTCCTATCCGTTGAAGTGTTTTCAACAGGAAAGGATGTTGCATTTAGTCAAATGCCTTTTCTGCATCAATTGAGATGATCATGTGGTTTTTCTGCTTTGATTTGATGATATGCTGTATTACATTAACTGATTTTCTTATGTTGAAACATCCTTGCATACCAGGGATGAATCCAACTTGGTCATGATGTATAATTCTTTCAATGTGTTGCTGGATTCGATTTGCTAGAATTCTGTTGAGGATTTTTACATCTATATTCATTAGAGAGATTGGTCTGTAGTTTTCTTTTGTTTTAATATCTTTGTCTGGCTTTGGTATGAGGGTGATGTTGGCTTTGCAGAATGAGTTAGGTAGCGTTCCCTCCTCTTCAATTTTTTTGAAGAGTCTGAGCAGGATTGGTACTAATTCTTTCCGGAATGCCTGGTAGAATTCACATGTGAAGGCATCTGGTCCTGGACTTTTCATTTTGGGGAGCTTCTTAATGACTGATTCAATTCCTTTACTTGTGATTGGTTTGTTGAGGCCATCTGTTTCTTCTTGAGTCAAAGCTGGTTGTTCATGCCTTTCTAGGAAGTTGTCGATTTCATCTACATTGTTGTACTTATTAGCCTAAAGTTGTTCGTAGTATCCTGTTATTACCTCCTATATTTCTGTGGGGTCAGTGGTTATGCCTCCTCTTCCATTTCTGATCTTATTTATTTGCATCCTCTCTCTTCTTCTTTTTGTCAATCTTGCTAAGGGCCCATCAATCTTATTTATTTTCTCATAGAACCAACTTCTGGTTTTATTGATTTTCTCAATTGTTTCCATGTTCTCAATTTCATTTATTTCTGCTCTAATCTTTGTTATTTCTTTCCTTTTGCTTGCTTTGGGGTTAGTTTGCTGTTCTTTCTCCAGTTCTTCCAAATGGACAGTTAATTCCTGAATTTTTGCCTTTTCTTCTTTTTTGATATAGGCATTTAGGGCAATAAATTTCCCTCTTAACACTGCCTTTGCTGCATCCCATAAGTTTTGATATGTTGTGTTTTCATTTTCATTTGCCTCGGGATATTTACTGATTTCTCTTGTCATTTCTTCCTTGACCCACTGGTTGTTTAAGAGTGTGTTGTTGAAGACCAGTAGGACATATGGAATAAAAACAAATAATATGGGGAACGATTGTTAAAATAAATTTAGTTTGAAATGCTGGTGATCAATGGAGGGGAGGGGTAAGGGGT
>PVIY010052749.1:0-15075 GCA_004026745.1 Myrmecophaga tridactyla
CCAGAGCTCAACGTAACAACAGTGGACAGAGTCCATTAAAGGCTGGAACAAGAAACCTGTGCACAGTGCTGCAAGGAATACCTAGCCAACCTTAAAAACCCTAAGACAAATTCATCATTTAAAGCCACAGTGTGGCAACCCAGTTAAAAGAAAAACGTACAGCAAGTTAAATGTTTACTCACACTCGTGTTTGTGTTACAAGACATTGAGCAGTCTGATCGGAGCAGGACGAGCCAAACAAACAGCCAGGGAATCCCCATATTGGGTGACTCCCTGAGAGCAACTTAGGGCCGGGAGGAGGAGGAAAGGGGAGGCCTGATGAAGAGTGGGTTTGGGTGAAGAAGGGGAAGGGGTGAGGACAGGGAAGGGAAGGACTGGGAATAGGGAAGGGGGAAGAAAGTAGGGATGGGGCAAGCCTGTTATGCTGGGGGGGCCTTAGGAACAGGAGGGAATCTGGGATGAGGTGGAATGGGTTTGGGTGGGTCAAATAATGCAAAGAGTGTGGGAGCGTTGCTAAAAATCAGAACAGGAGTTCAAAATTGTCAGGACACAGAAGCAGATAAGGTAGAACTCGCAGGAGCAGTAGGAGGGGGAGACCGAGGCTCTGTCTTCCTCTCAGCCTTTTCCTGTTTGGTGGCTGTCTTAACAACCCTGCATCTTTTAACTCCTCCCTCGCCCAATCAGCAGCCTTCTTCCCTGGCTCATCACAGTGGAACCCTGCCGTGTGCACCCCATTTTTAGAATGCCCCTCCCCCCACTTCACTTGCACTACTCTCCACCCCAATGACAGTTGCTCTCTGGAACCTTTACAGGTCTTCTGATTTCTTTTCCTTTTCCCCAACTGTCCATGTCCAAATAAAGTCTCCTATACAGAATATTTAAAGAAGCCCATCAATTACATGAGAGTAAGATTGACAATCCAGTAGAAAGTGGCCAAAATAATTGAGAAAGTGCAAATGTTTAAGTTCATTGAAAGCCTTTCAACTCATGTATCATTAAGGGATCCCAAATTAAAGCCGTCATTGATGTCTCTGCACACACCCAACTGGCTAAAGTTGAAGTCTGACAATAGCAAGTACTGAGAAGCCTGGAAGCAACTGCTTGCTATGAGGATAAATTGGTGGTACCAATTTGGAAAGCAGTTTGTCATCACATTTTAAACTGGAACTCAGTAGCTTCAGTACTCAGTGAGATATATAATTCAGAGATGCGTCCCCATGAACAGTGTAATATGTGGACAGGAATGTTTATAGCAGCCTTGTTGGCAGTTTCCACAAGATGGAAATGAGGCAAAAATCCATTAACAGAAGAACAGATACATAAAGTATGGTGGACTTGCAGAGGAGATAGTATAAGCCAGCAAAATAAACAAATTACAGCTACCAGCAACACTGCAGTTAAATCTACAATTCTAAAATAGGCAAAATTACATTATATAGTGATATATATCATAATTACTTTTAAAGTCAGCATAGAGATTATCAATAGGGGTAGAGAGAGGGATTATTAGCAGAAGAGTCATTGGGTGTTGGGTGGGGAGTGTTCTTTGGAAAGGTCCTATTTCTTTACATGGAATTTGGTTACTTTTTTTTTGAGTGAGACACTTGAGCAACAACAGAGATTACTTTTCATTTGCCTCCCAAGAGCTCATTAAACTGGACATTTGATTTATGTTATTTTCTTTATGTGTTTCCATATCACCATAAAAAGTGGATACTAGACTGTGCTGCCTTAGACCATTTATTTTTTATTAGAAAGACAAAAGTTGAAAGTTTGTGTTTAGGAAAACTTTAGCTTTAGTTATTGGAAATGGTTTGAAGTATGGCAAAATGGAATGTAGGAGACTATTAATTGTGAAAAACTATCTTTCTATGGTTCCTCATGAAATGGTGTACAGTGCTGTTTGAATGTTCCATTAGGGTTTTCCTCTTTTTATTCTTTCTCCAAGTGCTTCTCAGCCAAAAGTTGTTTAATTTCATTGAGACTCATGGCTTTTATGAAAATGGACATAACAAGCATGTGGGAAATTGAAGCCCTCAGAAAAACTCCAAAATGTTTAAACATTAAATCCACCCTCTGCCCCAGCAGTTCTTAAGAACAAATCTCCCAAAAGTCACAACAAACAAACCTAAAACATTGGTTTCTAGCTGTACTATATATTTAGGAATGACACATTTCTAGATTACTTGCACAGAACCTATTTTGGAAAGGGACTGATAAAGAAGATCTGATAGTAAATATAAACCTATTTATAGAAATAGTCACGTGTATAAAGGCACGCTTTTTATAAAATATCGATCCTGTTTCTGTACTTTCTAATGCTCATAGTAATAGATGGAAAGATGCATCTGTCAAAGGAAGACAGTGTCAAAGGGCTTACATGTTACATATGTTGAATGATGTTCCCTCTCCAGCTAAGTTCTCTAATTAAAGATTAAAGATTTAAAGATTAAAATAACAGCTAAAGCTCACTCTAGGTATAATTTTATTTATATACATTTCATCTGTGTGCCTGTAGATATTTCATGTTATGCAAGATTTTAAGGATGCTGGGCTGTCCTGGATGCTATTAAGGAGTTTGGGGAATGATAATTGATTCATGTGTGTCCCATCCAGCATTCTTAAAATTAGCATGGCACATTTTGCATAGAATCATGAAGAATGTCAAATAAAAATTCATTGTAAATAATTAAGTGGTACAATTTGAGGTTCATATGAATACCTGCTTAGAATGGAACAAATTAATTCATGTATATCTGCTTTATTGATCTGATTTGAAATTAATGACCATATATACCCATGGTAGATTTCCTTTTCATTTTGTTCCCTGGCACTGGCACTCATTGCTCCTAAAAAAGTTAATTACTCATTAGAGGCGACAATAGAGAGTGGCATCTCACCTCTGAGGTAAAGTACATTACATTTCCCCGCTGAGCTATCAGGGTCCAATTTTGCCTTTGACAATATTTGTTGGGTATAACTGGTCTTGGAAAAGCTTCCTTCCTTGGGCCACATTTTGCAGCTCCCTGCGCTGGATCTTTACATGTCTGTCTGGTAAGTACCCACTCAGGGTATCTTTGAAAGGAGCAAGGGCTTCAAAGTTGAACAAAAATTTTTCTTTATATTAAAGACTGAAGTAATCATTTTTACTATTTGAAGATAAAGTCTGAAGGAAGTCCAAGGTTTCAGAGATGATTATATGGTTATTCCCCTTTGATTTGTTAATATGTTGTATTACATTAATTGATTTTCTTGCATTGTACCACCTTTGCATATCTGGAATAAAACCCATTTGGTTATGGTGTATAATTGTTTAAATATGCTGTTGGATTTTATTTGCAAGTATTTTTTTGAGGATTTTTGCATCTGTATTCATTACAGAACTTGGTCTGAACTTTTCTTGTAGTATTTTTATCTGATTTTGGTATTAGGGTGATATTGGTTTAGTAGAATGAGTTATGTAGTGTTCACTCTTCTTCAAATTTTTTGGAAGAGTTTGAGCAGCATTCATTCTAATTCTTCTTAGTTGCTTGATAAAATTCACCAATGAATTAATCTGATTCTAGGCTTTTCTATGTTCGTAGATTTTTGGTGGCTGATTCAATTTCTTGTGATTTTTTTTTTTTTTTTTAACATGGGCAGGCATTGGGAAATAAACCCGGGTCTCTGGCCTGGCAGGCGGGAACTCTGCCACTGAGCCACCTTTGCCCGCCCATGATTGGTTTTTGAGGTCTTCTATTTCTACTTGGGTCAGTGTTCGTGTTCATCTATTCATAGAAAGTTGTCCCTATTTCATCTAACTTGTCTAGTTTGTTGACATACAGTTGTTCATCATAAGCTCCTATGAATTTTTTTATTCCTTTGTTGTTTGTGGTAATGCCCTCATTTCATTTCTGAATTTATTTGCAGCTTCTCTCTTTTTTCTTCTCAATCTTGCTGAGGGTTTGTCGATTTTATTGATCTCCTCAAAGAAGCACCTTTCGCTTCTTTTATTGATTCTATCATTTTTTATTGTTCATTTAATTAATTTCAGCTGTAATCTTTGTTATTTCTGCCTTTCTATTTGTTTAGGGATGAGTTTGCTGCTGTTTCTCCAGTTTCTCTAATTCAGTTAGGTGTTTAAATTTAGTTCTTTCTTCCCTTTTAATGTTGATTTTAGGGCTATAAATTTCCCTGTCAGACTTGCCTTCATTGTATCCCATGGATTTTGATACATTGTATTTTCACATTCATTATTCTCAAGATATTTACTGATATCTCTTGTAATTTCTTCTTCAACTGATTGTGTAAGCATGTATTATTTAAGCTCCATATATTTCTGAAAACTCTTGTTTTGTGGTTTTGATGAGCAGCTTCTTACCATTTTCACCAGAGAAAATGCTCAGTATGATTTCAGTCTTTTTAAATTTATTAAGACTGGTTTTTTGCCCCTGCATATGGAAAGTATTCCAGGAGAATTTGAGAAGAATGTATATCCTGCTGTTTTGGTGTGCAATGGTCTATATATGTGTGTTAGGTCTAGTTCTTCCGTCATATTTAGAGTCTCTGTTTCTTTATGGATCCTCTGTTTAGATGTTCTGTCTATTTGAGAGAGTGGTGTGTTGACGTTTCCCACTTATATGGTAGATTCATCTATTACCCACTTTGGTTATGCCAAATTTTGCCACATGTTCTTTGGAATACCTTGATTAAGAGCATAAATATTATTGATTGTTAATTCTTCTTGGCTAATTCCCTCTTTTATTAATATATAATGTCCATTATATTTTACAACAATTTTGCTTTTAATATCTATTTTGCTGATATTTGTGTAGCTATCCCAGATTTTTTTTTCTTGGTTACTTCTTGCATGGAATATCCTTTCTCGTCCATTCACTTTTGTCTACTTATAACTTTTTGTCTAAAATGAGTTTCTTGTATACAGCATATAGATGGATCATTTTTAAAAAATTGACTCTGTGAACTTGTGTCTTTTTATTGGTGAGGTTGTTTCTCTTTCTTATCCTTTTAGCTACATTTGCTCTATTCTATACCTTCCTCAAGGATTTTTGCTTCTCTCCTGTCTTTTCTTTTCAGTGAGAAGAATTCCCTTTAGTATTTATGGTAGGGCTAGTCTCTTAGTAGCATACTCTCTCAGCTTCTTATCTGTTTATCTGTAAGTATATTAAACTCTCCCTCATTTTTGAAGAACAGCTTTGCTGGATAGAGAATTCTTGGCTGCCAATTTTTCTCTTTCAATATCTTAAATAAATCATACCACTGCCATCTCACTTCCATGGTGTCTGATGAGAAATCAGCACTTTAGTCTTATATTGCTTCCCTTGTATGTGGTTGTCATGGTCAGATTCATGTGTCAACTTGGCCAGGTGGTGGTGCCCGGCTGTCTGATTGGGCAAGCACTGGGCTGTCTGTTGCTCTGAGGACATTTCATGGACTTCAATTGTGACCATGTTGGCTGCACCCATAGCTGATTGTATTTGCAATCAGCCAAGTAGAGTATCTTCTGCAATGAATGATGCTTAATCTAATCAACAAAAGCCTTTTAAGGAGCATTCAGAAGAGACATCACTCTTCCTGCTTCAGCCAACCAGCCTCTCCTGAGAGTTCTTTGAGGACCTTCATTGGAACTGCTAAGTCAGGGCCTGCCCTACAGATCTTGGACTCTTATATCCCCATGGCTGTGTGAGACACTTTTATAAATTTTATACTTATAGCTATCTTCTGTTTCTCTAGAGAACCCTAGCTAATACAGCGGTGAATCAGTTTTCTCATGCTGCTGTGAGAATTTCGGCCTTCTCTTTGGCCTTTGACAGTCTGATTAGTATTTGTCTTAGAGTAGGTCTATTCGTATTTATTCTGTTTGTAGTATGTCGGGTTTCTTGGATTTACATATTTATGTCTTTTGTAAGAGTCTGGAAATTTTTAGCCATTATTTCTTTGAATAATGCTCCTGGCCCTTTTACTATCTCTTCTCCTTCTGGAATACCCATGATGTATATATTTGTGTGCTTTTTGTTGTCAATCATTTCCCTGGGACGCTGTTCAATTTTTTTTTCCATTTTTACTCCATTAGTTTTTTGTTGGTTCAAATTTGGTTCCTCTGTCTTCTCAGTAATTCCTTTTTTCTGCCTTTTCAAATCTGCTGTTATGTGTCTCCAGTATATTTTAAATTTCACCTTCAGTGTCTTTTATTTTCATAACATCTGCTCTTTCTCTATGTACTCTTTCAAATTCTTCTTTGTGCTCTTTTAGTATCTTCTTAATATCCTTTATCTCTTTATACACATTTTCCATTGTTTCTTTGTATTGATTCAGGATATTTGTTTGAACATATTTGATTTAGTTGTTCCAGATTCTGTGTTGCCTGTGGCTTTTTAATTTGTTCCTTTGTGCCATTTCCTCTTGACTTTTAATGTGCCCTGTAATGTTTTGCTGATATCTGGTGATTTGATTATCTTGATGTGCTATTCTAAAGTTAAATTTCTCTCTTGTCCAGGATTTAATTGTTGTCTGGGTTTGTATTAGGGCACTGCTTTTACTGTTGGGTCATCATTATTTCTCAGCCAAAATAGGGCCAGGGGTGAAAAGCAGCTGTGTTGTGCCAGGGATAGGTTCTATGAGAGGCTATGAAAAGACCTGCTGTCCTCCCTTGCAGTTTCCATTATGCCCAGCTTATGGAAATCTTTGTTTAGTTAATCATCTCAGATGCTGCTTTTCTCCTACAGATCTACAGTGTCTAATTAGATGGAGACGGAACTGTGGGACCCCTCTTCTCTCATATCACCAGCCAGAATATGATTCATTTTTGTGCTGTGTCCCCCTGTATATTTGTGGCAGAAAAGTCCCAGAGCCACCCCAGTCTACAGCCACCTGCTGCTTTTTCACTCAATGGTGGGGGGATTGGCACCAGAATCTGTGGATGGAATTACAGTCTCAGACCACATTTTCTCAGGCTCTTCATTCCTCACTGAACTCTGCTATCCTCTGGGTCCTCAAACAGTGTATCTGGACAGTTTCTTCCTACTTATTTGTGGCTTTCAGGAAAGATTCTGTCATTCTCCCTCTAATTATCCTTTTGGAAGCTCCTCCTTGCTGCCCTTTTGTATTTTACTCCTGCCCCTCCATAGCTTGAGCCCTGCTGAGAGTCTCTGCAGGCTTAGGTCTCTATGTCTGGATATAGGCGGGGATCTGTCTCACTACTGGGAGAGATTTTACAATCTGTGTCCCTGGTGGGAGGAGGAGGGATCCCAGCCAGTGCCTCTGGCACTTCCTGAGCTGTGTGGGAGTGAGTGAGAAAGGGGATAGACCCACTGCTCCAGAACAGGTGTTTCCTCCATGATGTTTTTCTCTTTCTTCTATTCAGTATTTGTGGGATCCTTCTCCAATCTTTACCTTCCTGTAGAGTTCAACAGAAGTGAAACTTGTCCTTTTATTGTCAAATCTCTGGGGAGAGGTTTTCAATATCATCATGTTTATGACCTGTGTCTTTTTTAATACTATAAATATTTTAATTAACAGGGGAGGGGCCTAGAGTCTTTAGTGATACCAGCTAATTGTCTCATTTTGCAGGGATGAGAATAGCAACTGTGACCCCACATTAAAGACTCTTAAAAACCAATTTCCCCCTTTCTCCTTGTCTCATTCAACAAAATCTTTAAGTATTGTTGTAATCTGTGGTCAAGTAAAATTCAGAGTTTTGGTTTTTAATTTTGGTTTCCTTTTCATTCACAGTTTGACAGTAAAAATGATTGATGGGGAAGAATTGTGGTTCCTGCTTACTGTCTCCTAGGCAGTTGTTTCTTTCTAAGGTGTCCCAAACAACTGATGGGGGCTGGGATTTGTTTTCGCTAGCATGATGGTGGCAGAATAATTCGGCATAGGAACAATATGCTAAAGGCCTCTTGCTTTAACTAAAGTCTCCTTAATCACCTTCCACCATGGCTAGATCCTCTGTATCCCCCGTGGTTAGAAGATGAAGAGAAGCAGCAGCAACATAAGGACCACAGACCCTACCAGGACCATTGCGTGCAGGTTGCTAATGTGCTTTCCATGGAGGTGCTGCCCCACAGGCTGGGGGCAGGTAAGACCTGGATGCATGGTCACAGGCAGGAGTGGGAAGCTCCCCCAGTGGTCTCCCTGCTGCTGTCTAGGTAAAGTTTAAGACATTGGTTTTTTGAAACCTCATCTATACCTCTATTTTTATGTCTTGTTACTTCACAGCTCTTCTCCATTTCTTTATCCTTCTGGATTTCTATATGCTTGGCAGCGGACTGTAAGGAAGGGAACTGTGCATGGCTGTATATTTTTTGTGGTCCTTGTGGTGCTTTCCTTGCTGTGGTTGACCTGATCCCAGGAGGCCTCTACACATGGCCTGTCATCACTGGTTCTGTTTTTTTTTCTTTTTTGTAATAATTACAAGGGCAAGAAGTGTTGTACCAGAGCTGTTTATTCCAGGGACCTGAAGATATTTCCACCACCACCACCTCCGTCTTCTTCCCATCACCTGGGTCTTCGCTGTTTTCATTATCATCTTCTTTTTCGCTAATTTGCATTGCCTGAATTTGGAGGCCGCTGCAGGCAGCCTCTTTTTGTCTCTTTCTTTCCTCTCATCTTCATTCTTTATCATGGCCTTGGAAGCGGTCCTGCGCTGGGTTGCTGCTCTCTTCCTTCTTCTTCTCCCTCTTAGCGAAGGTGTCTTGGCCACAGCCACAGCCTCCTCGGCCGGGGTGGGTGGGCCTGGCATTGGGAGCGACCCGCCAGGCTCCAAGCTCGGGGGGCTTGGCGCTCACGCCCTCCCCTCTCGCCCTCCCCCCACCGTGCCGGCGGGCTGTGGTGCTTTGGGCTGCTGGGATGGTGAGCTGCGGCAGCTGCTGGAACCGCGGGGCTGCTGCTGCTCTGAGGACCACCTTGCAGGATCCAAACTGACCTACAGCTGGAGGAGTAAGGGAACGCGTGAGCCTGAGGCTCTAGCGAGAGTGCTAGGCTTGCCTCTGTGTTTGGACTGATCTTGGTCTGGTCCAAGAGGAGGAAAATTTCGCTTTCTTCATTATGCTTTAGGAAAGGGTGATGCAGTTTGGCAACAAATCTAAAGGTCTAAGATCTTTTCACATCTGCTGCGCAGTGTGCGAATGGACAAAAGTCTCCCAGGCTTCACCACTCCACGGGGCTACACTGGACTCAATGCCTCAGGTCCTGGGCGGATGCTAGGAGCACCTGACGCCCGCCAGGCAAGAGATGGGAGAATGGGGCAGGGTGATGGGGCTGGGATCTATATACTGGAGGAGCTGTTAAAGATGTTAACAGGTCACCAACTTGCCACCTACAAAGTGAGTAACAATTGTACTTCTATCAAAAACTGCTTAAAAATTGCAGGAGGAGGATTGCTGCTTATTGTGAATGACTGCCTTGCAATCTATTTCACATTTAGGAAAGGATGTGTTTTTAAAAAGGATAATTTACTAAACAGCAAGACAGTAATCCCAGTGAAAGAATCTGCAGGTACAGACTTGGGGCAGTGGGGGGTGGGGAGGGTTTGCAACTTGATGGGATTACAAATCCACTAAAATATTAGGGCATAGTGAAATGATTTAGACTTTGCAACCAGGCAGATTGATTTAAATCTTGGCCAGACAATTTATAGTTGTGCACTTCTAGCCCCAAAGTTGTATACTTTAAGTATGGATCTCTTAATTACTTATGTCTATGCAAAAGGCAGATGGATCTTGGAGAATATCAGTATCTGGTTATAAACATAATTAATCAGGTCAGTTTAACTGTTTGTTCCAGATGTCTTTTTGTTCCTGAAGCAAATCAGTAGATTCCCTGGCATGTAGCTTGCTAGGTAAATGATTCATTCTCTAATTGTGTTTGTGAAGAACAACAGTGGCAGTTTGATTTTCAGCTGGCAAGTGCAGAAATTCACCTTCACTGTTCTGTCTCATGCCTATATAAATTGTCTAGCCCTCTGACACTTCTTGAAGAAACTGTGATCAAATTTTCATGTCACAAGACTTCATGCTGGTCCACTGTGATATTGGTGGTCTCCTACTGATTATAGTTTGTTAATGAGGAGGTAGCCATGATTCCAGGTACGTTGGTAAGACACATGCATACCAGTGGGTTGGAAATTAATCCCCTGAAAATTCAGAGTTTTGCCATCTTCATGAAATTTCTGGAATCCAGAACCTGTGTGTGTTGGTGCACCCTTCAAATGTGAAGGACGAGTAGTTCTGCCTGCATTCTCCTACTCTTTAGGAGTAGTACTCTTGTGGGTCTCTCAGGAACTTGGGATACCTTATGTGGACCTGCTATTCTGGCCATTTCTGAGACACCCTGAAGGCTGTCAGTTTTGAGTGGGCCTGGAGCAAGAGAAGTCTCTTCAACAGATCTGAGCTGCAGGCAAGCTTCTCTGTCCTTGGATCATATAACCCAAGAGATCTGAAGGTGCCTGAAGTGTCTGTGCACATAGGGATGCTGTATGGCACCTTTGGCAGATGATACAGAGACATTTCTTGGGATCTTGGAGAAAAATTGTGCCACCGTCTGCCAATAATTATTTTTCTTTTGAGGAACAGTGTCTGGCTTTCCCCAGGATCCAAGTAGAGCCTGACTATGGAATGACAAATTTCCCATCATAAGTTCCTCATCATGAATTGGGTGTTGTCTGACCCATCAAACCATCATGTTGGGTGTCCACAGTAGTATGCCACCATCGAGTTGAAGTGATATAGAAGAAACTAGACTCAAACAGATTCTGAAGGTATAAGTAAGACACCTGTGTGAGATGCTCAGGACCCACTTCTTCTTGTCTCTTCTCTTTCAAACGATTCTGTATCCTCATGGGGAGTTGCATGTGACTAGGTGATTGAGGAACAGATAATTGGGGCCCATGCATAGATGGTTCTGCATGATAAGCAGGCACTTGGAAAACGTGGATACCTGCGGCACTACAGCCCCATTTACGGATGGTTCTCAAGGACAATGGTTAAAGGAGATCCTCCTTATGGATCTTTCAACAGAGAGAAAAATGTCTAAAATTAGGATCTAAATTGATTCATGGCTTGATTAATCTTGAGGCTAAAACTGCCTCTTGACCTTGTTGGGCTCCTTAAACTAGTGACATGACAAAGAAGCTGACGGAGGGGGTGATTGGTCTTGCTTATCAAGGGGAAATTGAGTTGCTACTATAGCATGAGGGAATAAGGAGTACGTATGGATGCTAGGAGGTCTACAGAGTATCTCTGAGTATCCCCATATGTGTAATATGTGATACATATTAAAAGAAAGCTCCAACATTTCAATGCAGACAGGACTTCTAATGGCAGGTACCCTGCAGGAGTGAATGTCTGGGTCACCCACCCATAAGGAATCTTGATGAACTGAGGTGTTTGCCAAGGGCAAAGGGATTATGGAACACATGGTGGGAGAAGGAAGATAGACATGCTGGCTACTAATATATGGCCAGTCACAGATGTGAGGACTGTGGGCATTATGAGTATTTCTTCTTTAATTTGGTATGAACATATGTGTATGCATTATGGAAGACCAATTCTTTTTTTTTTTTTTTCACATGAGCAGGCACTGGGAATCGAACCCGGGTCCTTTGACATCACAGGCAAGCATTCCTGCCTGCTGAGCCACTGTGGCCCACCCTGGAAGACCAATTCTTGTTCTTATTTCCACCTCTCCCATTCTCATATAGTAAAATGTTTTAATAGTGGTTAAATATATTGTTTGAACAGTAAACAAAAAATAGTGTATACACTTATACCTCAGGGTATTGAAAGAGGAGTTTAACCCAACTAGAAAAGGAGTGAATATTCCCTCAAAGATATATAAAGTGACATATGGACTCATATCCTCTTTTGGAGAGAGGGTTAGGGTGTTTCTGGTTGTGTGAGGAAAAGTTACATCATGTTAGGGAGAAGCAAACTTTTGGTATTGGAAGTTAAATGTAGCTAAAATGGATGAGTATGATGCTAATTTGACAAGGCATGGACTGTGCTGGTTGTGTATCGTGCCAACTTCCCTCAACTGCAACTATCTTCATGTTTTTGTTCCATTTTAGAACTTGCCGAAGGAGAAATCTGCCCAAGATTTCAATTGTGGAAGTGAAGTTTCAGCCATTATTCTCTGTATTTCATAATTAGATGCTACGGAGAAAGATGCAGATGTTTTAGGCGTTCAAACTTATCCTTGCTCTTTCTCCTTTTGCCTCTAGCTCTTTCTTCTCTTTGCCTGTCTTGTTTACCATCAGTGAGCTCAAGCCCACCATTTAGATGGAGAGACAACAGTCTTTGTCTCCTATCTCCTGTCTCCAGCGAGCTCCCATCTGTGGTCCCTTTCTTGCTACTGGATATGTCTGCTTCCACAGATTTCCCTGTTCTGACTTTTCCCTTCAAACGAGTACATCCAGAGGGCTGAATAGCGACTCTTCTCTCGTGTTTTCCATCACTAGTTTGTTCCTTTCTTACCCATCTCCTCTTATCATTGTGCTGAGTTATAATTCTAAAATTTATTAGCCCTTAAGCTCTGCGAAGGTCAGCATAGTATCCTTTTGGTTCATGTGATAGCCCTAGTACCTGGCACTTAGAAGACATCCCATAAATATTTGTTGCATTATTAAATTGCCTAAATCATGTACTTGGCCCATAATTAGCACATAATGAATGGTAGCTTTTATTATTTATCCAGGACCCAGAGTCTCAAATATGATATGTGGCCTAGAAATAGGATACATAAGCCATTGCTTTTACTATCTGGTTTGAAAAATTCATCCAAGAACATTGGTTACTATATCTTGGACAGCATTTGAGTGGTCTCCTGGGCCTCCAAACTCATACCAGTCCCTGGGAAATCTGAAACTGCCTTGAGTTCTGGAGGTTGGGGACACTAGTGGGCTTAAAAATATTGGCTTGTATCTCACTGCTCACTAATAATACCTTCGTCATAATTCTCTGACTTTCTTGGAATTTTCTACTCTCCCCTATATAACAGTTCATAAAAGCTTCTTTTCCTACATCTGTCAAGTGACATGGAATATTATTTAGAAATGTTATTTCATACATTTCTAAATTTTGTGATTCTTATTTGAGGAAAGAATTATTTTCTTATTTTTGGCTGATCATATTTTTCCACTTTCTTTTTCCTCTAGCTTTTAAAAGCTCAAAGCTCAACCATGATTGTATTTGTATACAGCATTGTGGTGTGGACATTTTGTTAGAAAGTTGTTTGGATTGAAAAGAATCAGGAAGGACATTCTGAATGTTTTTTTACGTGTGATCTTCTGGGACTAGATTCTCAAATATTCTCATGTTTTTATAAAAATATACTAAGTAGTACCCTCATCTAATATATGCCATTTTGAGAGTTTATAATAGTTAATAATAAAATAGTATGATATTTATTCTATTTTTTAACCTTCACCAGGCTGTCTGGCTATAAGGAATTCATATTTCATTGTCTTATATTTTATTCTTCTGTATTGATTGAAAACAACCTATTGACCATTTCCTTTTGATCCTTCTGTTTATATAGTTTGACCATTTTCACTTTCCTTATTTTCAGCCATTCCTCTCTTTTTGCAATATTTCTCTGTTCATCTCCATCATTTTAGAATTTATTTTTGGCTCCACAGCCTACCCAATCTTCTCTTTAATGCTCCATAAGCACATCTTTCGTGATTTTTGTGTGTTCAGTTTGCATGTAGTTCAGTTATTATTGTACTTCATAAACTTAAAAAATTAATGTATAAGTATAAAAATAGAAAATCCATCAATCAAATATATTAATTCTCTGCAATGCCTTTAATTTCAAATTAAAAGAAATGTACTCATTCAAAAAGTCAGATGACAAGTTATACTGTCAGATTAATAGTGTTTGTTCTAGATAAATGTAAGGATGGGTGGGAGTATGGATGGACAGATTGGCGATAGATAGATAGATAGATAGATAGATAGATAGATAGATAGATAGATAGATAGATAGATGGATAGATAGACAGCAGAGCCTGTGAATATTCCTTCAGACAGATTTCCTAGGGCAGTAGTACACAGAGGGATTTGGTTGTAATCAGTGTCCAGTACTAAAGGTCTCTGTGCTGCAAGCTGCAAAGCCTTTTCTTGGTGGTCATCTTAGTTTGCTAGGACTGACATAGCAAATACCACAGACTAGTTGGGTTGAATGACATTCTCTCACGCTGTCCCAATGGAAAAGGAAAGAAACATGGCCACTGGCCAACAACTCTACCAGAGCATACCTGAAGCCCTCCCTTTTTAGTCACTATATAAATTTGCCACTCCCCTGCTTGTCTTGGAGTGTCTGTCAAACAAGTGTAACTCCTGAGTCCTTATCTGAATTCCAATAAAGGTAGAATAGTGATTGGTTAGTGAGATTATTATTATTAATGATTATTAATTGCATTTGAGTAATACTCACCTTCATACCTGCTGATTTAAATAATTCTAAAATGCCTGTGTCGGGGTGTTGAGTTTCAAAGAGGGAGAAACCCAATTTCTGAGTGCACTGATTTTTATTGGAATTCCCTCCTGAAGCCACATTAACACTGCTGGAGTTAAGGAGCACCTGTGCCATCAACCAAGCGAGGCATTGCATTATGTATGCAATTGCCCAAGTGTGACAGACACAGGTCATCTATGTTTCCTTTGCCTTCTTTGTGGAAATGGCTCCTCCTCCCCATCCATGTTCACATCATAGGGGTGGTCCAGGGGGGCCGGGGGCTCCTGACCCAAGCTGAACTAACCATTTTTTAGTCTCTCTTGCCCTAACTGTATTTGTAAACCTTAAACTCTGGAGCTGTCTGTAAACATGTCTTCCCCTCATTATGATCAGGAAAATCAGAAGAAACCAGTCAATACTCTAGGGAGAGCAGGTGGCAGAACAATTCAGTGAAGGGTGGAGAGAAACAGGGGCAAGGATGTAATAAGCCCTTGTGAGGGAGCAAAAGATCAGGATGAAAAACACAGAGAGAAATGTGCAGGAAGAAGGAGACCAGAAGAGACAGAATCAGAGATGAAGGGTTAGTTGGGGTGGGGGTGAGAGAAAGAGAGAGAAGGA
>PVIY010052750.1:0-15036 GCA_004026745.1 Myrmecophaga tridactyla
CCAAATTGTTTTCCAAAGTAGATGTATAATTTTACACTTCTGCCAACAATGTTTGAGAGTTCCAGTTGCTTTGTATCCTTACCAACACTTGGTATTGTCAGTTTTTAAAATGTTGGCCATTTTAGTGGGTGTATAGTGGAATCTCATTGTGATTTTAATTTTCATTTCCTTGATGACTAAAAATGTGAAGCATCTTTTCAAGCACTTATTGGCCATTTATGTATCTTCTTTTGTGAGGTGTCCAAATCTTTTGCCCATTTTTTTTTCTTGTTATTGAGTTAGCAGAAAACTTCACAAATTTAATGAAAGACCAAATAGCAAAATGGCTGTGCATTATTAGTAGTGACAGACAGAAATTGGCAGAATGGATAAAAAAGCATGATCCAGTTATAGGCTGTTTATAAAAGACTCACCTTAAATTCAAAACACAAGTAGGTTGAAAGTGAAAGTATGCCAATGGTAACTGAAAGCTAGGGTAGCTATGCTAATATCAAACAAAATAGCCTTTAAGTAAAAAGTTGTTATGAGGAACAAAAAATTCACTATATACCGATAAAACAGTCAATTCAACAAAGAGACATAACTATGTAAATATCTATGCACTGAATGGTAGAGTACCAATATATATGAAGCAAATATTGACAGATTTGAAGGAGCCATAGGCAGTTTTACATTAATAGTAGTAGACTTCAATACACTGCATTCAATAAAGGATAGAATATCTAGACAGAATATCAATAAGGAAATAGAAGATTTGAATTATTAGGTCTATAAACTGACTAAACCTAATATATATATATATAAAACACTTCACACCACAGCAGCAGACTACACATTATTCTGTAGAGTACATGTGTCATTCTCTGGAATAAACCATCAAATAAGCCTCAATAAATTAAAAAATCATGCAGTATTTTTTCTCTAACCACAATGAAATGAAGCTAGAAATTAATAACAGGGAGAAATGGAAAATTCACAAACATATAGAAATTAAACAACACTCTTAAACAACCATGGGTCAACAATGAAATTACAAGGGAAATTAGGAAATACCTTGAGTTAAATAAAATGAAAACACAACATACCAAAACTTATTGAATGCTGCAAAGGCAGTGCTGACAGAGAAATTTGTAGCTCTGAATGTTCACGTTAAAAAAGAAGAAAGATCCCAAATCAGAGCCCTAAACTCACAACTGGAGGATGTAAGCAGAAGAAAGGAAATAACAAAGATCAGAGTGCAGACAAATGAAACAGGGAATTAAAAAATAGAGAGGTTCCACAAAATTTGGTTTTTTGAAAAGAGCAATAAAATTGACAGCTAGCCTGAAAAAGAAAAAAAGAGAAAAGATACGAATAATTAAAATAAGAAATGAGAGGGGGAACATTACTACCAATGCCACCAGAAATAAAAAGAATTATAAGATACTATGAACAAGTGTACACCAATGAGTTAGATAAACCAGTTGAAATGGAAAAATTCCTAGAAAACGACAAATTACTTCATTGATTGAAGAAGAAATAGAAAATCTCAACAGACCAATAACGAGAAACAAGATTGAATCAGTAATCAAACATCTCCGAACAAAGACTAGCCCCAGGACCAGATGGCTTCACTGGTGAATTTTTTTTTAATCTTTATTTTATTATTTATTAAACATAACAACATACAAACACAAAATTCTTACCATATGATCATTCCATTCTCTTTTTTTATTTTTTAATTTTTATAAACATAGTAACAAACAAACACAAACATTCTTACTTATATGATCATTCCATTCTACATATATAATCAGTAATTCACAATATCATCACATAGTTGTATATTCATCATCATGATCATTTCTTAGAACATTTACATCAATTCAGAAAAAGAAATAAAAAGAAAACAGAAAAAAAATCATACACACCATATCCCTTACCCCTCCCTTTCATTAATCACTAGCATTTCAATCTACTATATTTATTTTAACATTTGTTCCCCTATTATTTATTTATTTTTATCCATATGTTTTACTCGTCTGTCGATAAGGTAGATAAAGGGAGCATCAGACACAAGGTTTTCACAATCAGTCACATTATGAAAGCTATATCATTATACAATCATCTTCAAGAAACATGGCTACTGGAACACAACTCTACATTTTCAGGCATTCACTGGTGAATTTTACTAAACACCCTAAGCAGAATTAACACCATTCTTGCTTAAACACTTTTAAAAAATTGAAAAACTAATTTGAAGTGAATTCTATAATGCCTAAATCACCCTAATACCAAAGCCTGATAAAGATACCACAAGAAAATAAATTTACAGACCAATATCTCTTATGAACATAGATGCTACAATCTTCAACAAAATACTAGCAAACAGAATTCAATAGCACATTCAACGTATTATACATCACTGTCAGGTGGAATTTATCCCAGTTATGCAAGGATGGTTCAACATAAGAAGTCAATTAATGTAATGCACCACATTAATAGAACAAAGGGGAAAAAATGATAATTTCAGTTTATGCAGAAAAATCATTGACACAATCCAGCACGTCTTCTTGTTAAAAATACTTTTAAAAGCTAGGAATAGAAACAAACCCTCTTAACATGATAAAGATCATATATGAAAAACTCACAGCTAACATTATATTCAATGGTGAAAGACTACTCTCTAAGATCAGAAACAAGAAAAGGATGCCCACTGCCATCACTTTTATTCAACATTGTACTGGAAGTTCTAACCAAAGAAATTAGGCAGGAAAAAGAAATAAAAAGTATCCAAATTGGAAAGCAGGAAGTGAAAATTTCTCTATTTACAGATGACATGACCCTGCATACAGAAAATCCTAAAAAATCTGCAACAAAGATACCAGAACTAGTAAACAAATTCAGCAAAGTGGCAGGGTACAAAATCAACACTCAAAAATCAAATAGTGTTTCTATATGCTAGTAACAAACAATCTGAAGAAGAAATCAAGAAAGAAATTCCTTTTACAATAGCAATGAAAAGACTCAACTATCTGGGAATAAATCTTACCAAGAATGTGAAGGACATGAACACAGAAAACTACAAAACATTGCTAAAAGAAATCAAAGGAGACCTAAATAAATGGTAGAACATTCGCAATTTACAGATTCAATGTATCCCAATAAAAATTCCAACCACCTTCTTTGCAGAAACAGAAAAGCCAGTTTTTAAAAAATATTTATTTATTTTGTACTTATTATACATAACCACATACAAACAGAAACATTCTTATCATTGATCATTCAGTTCTTGTTATATAATCAATAACTCACACTATCATCACATAGTTGTATATTCATCATTATGATCATTTCTTAGAACATCAGCATCAATTCAGAAAAAGCAATAAAGAGAAAACAGAAAAAAATTCATGAATACTATACCCCTTACCCCTCCCCTTCACAGAGCACCAGCATTTCAATCTGCTAAATTTATTTTAACATTTGTTCCCCCTATTATTTATTTATTTTTAATCTATATGTTTTACTTGCCCATCAATAAGGCAGACAAAAGGTGCATCAGACACAAGGCTCTCACAACCACACAGCCACACTGTGACAGCCATATCATCATACAATTATCTTCAAGAAACATGGCCACCAGAGCATAGCTCCACATTTTCAGGAAGTTCCCTCCAGCCTCTCCATTGCACCTTAGTTAAACAGGTGATATCCATTTAATGCGTAAGAATAACCTCCAGGATAACCTCTCGACTCTATTTGGAATCTCTCAGCCATTGACACTTTATTTTGTCTCATTTCGGTCTTCCCCCTTTTGGTCAAGAAAATTTTCTCAACCCCTTGATGCTGCGTTCCAGCTCATTCTAAGGTTTCTGTCTCACATTGCCAGGAAGGTCCACACTCCTGGGAGTAATGCCCCATGTTGAAAGGGGAAGAGCAGTGAGTTTGCTTGCTGTGTCGGCCAAGAGAGAGAGGCCACATCTGAGCAACAGAAGAGGTTCTCTTGGGGGTGACTCTTAGGCCTAATTTTAAGTAGGCTTAGCCTATTCTTTGTGGGATTAAGTTTCATATGAACAAACCCCAAGATTGGAGGCTCAGCCTATTGCTTTGGTTGTCCCCAGTGTCTGTGAAAATATCAAAAATTTTCCACTTGGGGAAGTTGAATTTTCCTCCTTTCTCACCATTCCC
This sequence comes from Myrmecophaga tridactyla, assembly GCA_004026745.1. NCBI lineage: Eukaryota > Metazoa > Chordata > Mammalia > Pilosa > Myrmecophagidae > Myrmecophaga > Myrmecophaga tridactyla. Next base: position 4,171 of record PVIY010052750.1, read on the forward strand.
CCTACAGAACTCTGTGAATACTTCCCTATTCACTGTTTAAATCACTCTGGGATTTATCTGGGCGTCACTCTGGACAAACCTACAAACTCTCATGCACCTACTATGGTGTTCGATTAAGCTGTCCACATAAGTTATATTAGGAAATACACTAGTCAAAATATACATTTTGTACCAGATAAACTTTTTTTTGCTTATCTCACACATACATTACAGTTTTTTAAATATTAATTACCATCTATTTTCAACACCCTGTGTTATTGACATTGTTTTGTTCTTCCTCATGCAGAAACAGGAAAAGCCAGTTTTATTAGCTAGAGTTCTCTGGAGAAAGAGAATCAGCAGGAGATATCTGTAGATATAAAATATATAAAACCATCTCATGTAGCCATGGGAATGTAAGGGTCCAAGGTCTGTAGGGCAGGCCATAAACTGGTAACTCCAATAAAGTTCCTCAACAAACTCTCAGGAGAGGGTGGCTGGACAACCGTGGGAATGGAAGAGTCCAAAATCCGCAGGGCAGGCTGTGAAGCCAGCAACTCTGACGATGGGTCTGGACAAACTCCATGGGAGAGTCTCACCCGCTGAAGCAGGAAGAGTTACCATCTCTTCCGAATCCTCCTTAAAAGCTTTCCAGTGATGAGATTAAGTGTCACTGATTGCAGAAGACCCTCCCCTTAGCTGATTACAAATGCAATCAGCTGTGGATGCAGCTGACATGCTCATGATTTAAGTCCATGAAATGTCCTCATAGGAACAGACAGGCCAGCACTTGCCCGACCAGACAACTGGGCACTGCAATCTGGCCAAGTTGACACATGAACCTGACCAAGACACCAGTTATCAGATCTATATGGAAAGGTAAGAGGTCCCAAATAGCCAAAGCCATCTTGAAAACAAAGAATGAAGCTGGAGGACTCTCACTTCTCTATCTTAAAACATATTACAAAGCCATAGTAATCAAAACATCATGGTACTGGCTCAAGGACAGACATATAGTCCAATGGGACTGAACTGAGAATTCAGATACTAACCCTCTTATTATGACCAGCTGATTTGTGACAAGAGGTTAAAGACCATTCAATTAGTGAAGAAGTCTCTCTTCAACAAATGGTGCTGGGAAAGCTGGATGTCCACATGCAAAAGAATGAAGGTAGTTCCCTACCTCACACCATATACAAAAATCAACTCAAAATGGAAAAAAATACCAAATATAAGTAATGAAAACTATAACACTCCTAAAAAAAAAAACAAACAAAGGGAAACATCTATGACCTTGTGTTAAGCAATGCTTTCTTAGACTTTTGACCCAAAGCATAAGCAACAAAAGAAAAATAGATGAGTGGGCTTTCATCAAAATTAAAAACTTTTGTGCATCAAAGGACTCCATAATGAAAATAAGAAGATAACCTATAGAATGGGAGAAAAAAATTGGAAGCCATATATCTAATAGGAGTTTAATATCCAGAAGACATAAAGCAGTCCTACAACCAAACAACAAAAAGACAAATAAACCAATTTAAAAATGGGCAAAAGACATTTCTCTAAAGAGGATATACAAGTGGCAAATAAGCACATGAAGAGATGATCAGCCTAGTTACCTATTAGGTAAATGCAAATAAAAACCACAATGAGACACCATTTCACACCCACTAGAATGGCTACTATTTATAAAATGGAAAATTACAAGTGTTGGAGAAGATATGGAGAAATGGGAACACTGGTCCACTGTTGGTGGGGATGTAAAATGGTGCAACCGCTGTGGAAATGGTGGTTTCTCAGAACGTTAAGTATAGAAGTACTATATGACCTGGCAATCCCACTACTAGGTATATACCCCAAAGAACTGAAAGCAGGGAATCAAACAGTTATTTACACACTGATGTTCACAGCAAGATTGTTCACAAATAATTGCTTAAAGATGGAAGCAACCCAGGTGTTCATCAACTGATGAATGGATAAACAAAATGTGGCAAACAATGGAATATTGTTCAGCCATAGAAAGGGAATGACATTCTGATACATGTTGCAACGTGAGTGAATCTTGAAGCCATCATGTTGAGTGAAGTAAGCTAGATACAAAAGGGCAAATATTGTATGATCTCACCGATATGAAATAATGAGAATAAGCAAATTAATATGGTCAGAAATTAAATACAGGTTACTGGAGTCTGAGGTGGGGGTAAGGAATGGGGTTAGTGCTTAATTGTCACAGAGTTTCTGTTTGGGGTGATAGCATAGCACGACAACATTAGAGAAATTAACACTACTGAATTATATGATTGAGTGTGGTTAAAGGGGGGGAATTTTATGTTCTTTATACAATACTAGAATAAAACTTTTAAAAAAGGACGATATAGTGCAGTGCAACGGTGGCTCAGTGGCAGAATTCTCGCCTGCCACGCCGGAGACCCGGATCCGATTTCTGGAGCCTGCCCCTGAAAAAAAAAGGACATACAGTGCAGTGAGCCTTAATGTAAACAATGTAGGACAGTCATTAGTATAGTTATAATAATATTGACTCATCAAGTCTAGCAAAGGTACCACGGAAATGCAAAGTCTTAGTAATAAGGAAAACTACATGTGTATGTGGGGGAGGGTATTTGTATTTTCTGCATGATTTTTCTGTATACCCTACAACTTCTCTAAAACAATTTTTTAACTCAAAAAACTCTGAAATATTTCTTATATACAGAAAAGGACATTGCATAAATAATACATAAACATCTGTGTATCCACCATCCAGAATTAGCAAATGTGAACATTTTTCACCCATTTTCTTCTAGGCAAATATTTGAAAGCATAGTCTTTGAATATATATTGTTTGTTTTCTTGATTAAAATTTTCAGTGGATCTATATTATGCTCAACATAACTTCGAAACTCCTTATTTGTCTTTTTTTTTTTTTTTTACATGGGCAGGCACCGGGAATCGAACCCGGGTCCTCTGGCCTGGCAGGCAAGTGTTCTTGCTGCTGAGCCACCGTGGCCCGCCCCTTACCTATCTTTTAAGACCATTTTTGATAATACAGTGGTTAAGAGTGAGGGCTCTGCCCTCAATCTTGGGGTTTGTTCATATGAAACTTAACCCCGCAAAGGAAGGCTAAGCCTACTTAAAATTAGGCCTCAGAGTCACCCCCAGAGAACCTCTTTTGTTGCTTAGATGTGGCCTCTCTCTCCAGCCAACACAACAAGCAAACTCAGTGCCCTCCCCCTCTCTCTACGTGGGACTTGACTCCCAAGGGTATAAACCTCCCTGGCAATGTGGGGCAAAAATCCTAGAATGAGCTGGGAATCAGCATCAAGGGATTGAGAAAACCTTCTTGACCAAAAGGGGGAAGAGCGAAATGAGACAAAATAAAGTGTCAGGGGCTGAGAGATTCCAAATAGAGTCGAGAGGTTATCCTGGAGGTTATTCTTAAACATTATATAGATATCCCTCTTTAGTTTATGGTGTATTAGAGAGTCTAGAGGGAAGTGCCTTCTAGAGCTGTGTTCTAGAAGCCTTGTTTCTTGAAGATGATTGTGTAGTGATATAGCTTTCACAATGTGACTGTGTGATTGTGAAAACCTTGTGTCTGGTGCTCCTTTTATCTATGGTATGGACAGATGAGTAAAACATGTGGATTAAAATAAACAAATAATAGGGGGAACAAATGTAAAAAAAAAAAGAGTGTGGGCTCTGGAGTCTACCACTTATCAACTGTGTGACCTCAGGCAAGTTGCTTAACTTCTCTGAGTCTGTTTCCTCATCTTTAAAATGGAAATAATGATAGGGGACCAGTTTGAGAATTATGTGAGATGTACAAATTGACTAGCACGATAGTTGGCATATAGTATACACGTTATATTTCTAACTCTTCCATTCTGAAATCCAAGGCAAGAGAGAGGGGTGGAAGGAAGTGAAGAGAGGGAGTTTTAAAGGGAAGGGAGAGGGAAAGGAAGGATAAAGTGCAGTAGAGTAGAAAGAATCGGACAAGAGGAGGGAAAAAAGGAACTGAGAAGTTGAGAGGTGGGACTTCTAGATGTTTGTAAAAGAAAATATTGAGAAGAAAAAGTGGCAAAAGAGGAGGTGCCTTTCCCGGATGAAAGAAGACAGGTGCTGTGCTGCTTGGCCAGGGGTCAGCCTGAGCGAGGGCTCCCTGGCATCGGTCCAATCCCAGGGCTGGGACATTTGGCACCGGAGCAGCCCCGCGGGAGGGTGATGTGGAGCTACTATCCCCTTTGCGTACAATTCACCACCTTCTCTCTGGCGATGCTGGGGAAACACTGATTATGATGATGCCAAGTCGCTTGGATAGATTCTGCTACTTGTTATTTGAGGGATAGGACAGGCATCGAGCTTTCTGGAGATTAATTTTTGATTTATTGGCAGTAACAATGATTTATTCAGATACACCTCTGGGGCAAAGAAAGGACTGTAAATATTTTAAGTGCTGTTAGCTGATGACAAGAAACATCACTGGTTGGGGAGCAGGGCAGATGGGAATTTCAAATGCCTTCCCCTAAATTACTTAAAGGCAAACTGTGAACACTTGCTAGCTTGTTTAAGACAGAGGCTGGGATAGGGGAGAGAAACATATTAAATTGTTATCTTATTAACTCAGACAACATCTTCTGTTTTCTCTGTAGAGTCCATTTGCTCTCCCTACAGATTGGATTGGATTGACTTTCGCAGCCTGCTGAGGCAATACAAAGAGGCAGCATTCAGCCTCCTGGAGAGAGTGGAGGCTGTTCCAGTGTTCATCAGGGATAAGAGAACTGGCCCATGTGTTCCAGCAGGATTCCTGGAGCCCAGGACTGAGAAGCAGGTGGGATGGTGGGGAAAGCCTTGGACAAGATCCCACACAGGCTGTATGACCTCAAGTGAGGCACTTGATCCTGAGTCTCAGTTTCTCCACCTGTAAAATGGGGATGATAAACCTTGCTGGTGTGGCAGGGTGGGAATGAGTGGCCTGGGAAGATCTGCTATGATAATTAGAAGAAATATCCCCATAGATGTTGCTTTTCCAGTCTTCTTTCCCCTTGGGTCTCATATCAGTCCTGAGTGTCCAGGAGGGGAGAGGTGGACAATTTCCCCCAGTAAGATAGGGAAACTGAGACTTGCTTGGGGAGTGAGAGGAAAGCCAGGAGGAGATCATGGGTGGTGGTCAGTGTCTGGCTCCCTGAAAGCTCCTGGAGTCTGGCTCCCCAGGCCCCATTTATTCTTTCTCACAAGGTCAAGACTAGGGTGAGGGAAGTGAGGCACTCACTTCAGTTGCAAAATTTAAGGGATTGCCAAAAAGAAACTCAGTAATCAAGAAATATAATATTTTAATGCAATATTTTTAAAAATAAGAAATAATGCAGATAAATCTATGATGGACAAAATATAACATTTTAAAATAAAAGCAGGATTTGTCCTCCTCTCATAAAACAAGTTTTCTTCCTCCTGAGTGTAGAGGCAGGAATTCCCTGCAGTGGAGGAAGCACTGCCTGGGACTACAGGGGGATTTTGCCCAGCTTCACCTCTTTGTCAAGGGTATGACTGTTTTCCTTCTCTTGATCTCTAGCTTTCCCTTAAAAGGTGGGAGAGCCAAGCAGTCAGCACATGAGCTCTGAAGTAAGATGAGGCTGGATTGAAATCCCTACTCCATATTTAACTAGCCATGGGATCTTGTGACAATTGTTTGTGGTGGTTGCTTAACATCTTATAAACTTCTTATAACTTCAGTTTCATGATCTGTAAACCTCAATTTTCTAATCTGTATGTGCCCCCTAGGGTTGTTACGAAGATTAAGTGAGGTAATATGATAATAAAATACTTAACAGAAGACCTGTTCCATGGCACCTGTGATGGTTAGGTGCTGGTGTCAGCTTGGCCAGGTGATTTGCTCAGTTGTCTGGTCAAGCAAGCACTGGCCTGATCATTGCTGCAAGGGTATTTTGTGGCTGGTTGATAATCTGGGAGGCTGGTGTATTAAATCAGTCAGTTGATTGCATCTGTGGCTGATTACATCTGCAATCAAGTAAGGCAGGCCACCCACCAATGACATCATCCAATCAGGTAAAGACTTTTTAAGAAAGAGAGACCTTTTAATTGCTTCTTCAGCCAGCGAGCCTCTCTTGTGGAATTCATCCAGATCCTTCATTGGAGCTGCCAGCTTCGCAGTCTGTCCTGCAGATTTTGGACTCTTCCATTCCCACGATTGCATGAGACACTAAATCTCATATTTACAGATATCACCTGTTGGTTCTGTTTCTCTAGAGAACCCTAACATAGCAAGTGAGCAATAAATATTAACTACTTTTTTTAATTTTTCAAATTAATTTTTAAATTAAAAAAATATATGACAAGAAAGAAACACAAACATTCTTAACATATGATCATTCCGTTCTACATATATAATCAGTAATTCATAATATCATCACATATTACCTATTTTTTTATGTGTAAGATGAGCATGATGGCCTCAAACTCAAAATGAGACCAACAGTATGCTCAAGAGCCATCATAATACCTAGGAGGACGGAGAGAGAAACCCAAGCACAGTGCTCCAGTCCATGTAGGGGAAGCCACCGGGGAAGACAGCATCTCCTCATCCCATCCAGCTCCTAGGTGAATTCTGGACATGGCCTGGGCATCTGAGCCGGCCTTGCCTTCAGGAGACCCAATCTGCCACCCACCACAGCCACTATGCTTCTCCATCTATCACTATAGTGACAGGTGACTCAACCGTCTCACCAACTGGACCATGCAAGGTCCACATGCCCAAGGACAGGTCACTGTGGGAAAGCAGATGTTGGCACAACTGAGCCCTGAGGGTTTTGGTGATGAAAAGCTCCCCACCAACACTATACACTTTCTTGCTTACCTTTTTGAGTTGGATGCTAAGAAGGCCAGAGCTAAATTTATGGCCCATCTTTAGCAAGCACACAATACCTCATTTCATATACTTCGTATATGAACCTCTATGTGGGCACCATCTAAAATTTGTGCTTTTATTTTCCCTTTGTCTCATTTTCCCTCACTTGTTTTAATTTACTTGAAGCTGCCTTAAATCTCTTTTGGAACAAGGTGAGGGATAAATAAATACTCCCTATCTGTGTTTAAGCTGCTTCCCATTGTATATGTATATATTCTCTTTTCTAAAAATTACTGCCTGCTGATGCCTGCAAATGGCTGTGTTTGCATGTGCTAATTGTGTGAAGTGACTGGATTTAAAACTGAGAGCTCTGATGAGTCTCCCGGAAGGAAGGAAACAGGGTGCTAGAGTTTTGAGAATAAAAGGCAGGGTTGGGCCCAGGTGTCTGCCTTAGGAAGTCAATTTAAGGCAGTGGTTCGCCACCAGGAATGATTTGGCCTTAGGCAATGTCTGGGGACATTTGGGTTGTCACCACTGGGGATTTGCTACTGGCATCTAAAAGCTGGATGCTACTATGCATCCTCCGATTCACAGGGCAGCCCCCTGCAACAAAGAATGATGCAGCCCAAAATGTCAATAGTGTGGAGGTTAAGAAACCCTGATTTTAGGATCTAGGCTAGTTCTAGGAGATGACAGGAGGAACAAAAGCTTGTATGTAGAAGGCTGGTCTAGAAAACATTGGGACTGCCTTCCAGAACCTGGCCAGGAGGAGGGAACAATGAGAGGTCCTGTCTCCTCAACTACCAGGGGAATATGTTGAAGCTTCCTAGTGGGGTCACAGGAGACACAGTGGCAACTTGGGAGGGAAATGGATTTCTCAGGTGCCTGGGATTTTGATTGACTGGAAGGGGGAGCCATTCGTTCAGCAGTGAATCTCTTCCAGTTGCTTCTCTGGCCCAGTGCATCTGCAGCTGGATTCAGTCAAGGGGAGCCCCAGCAGGAGACCGGAGGGAGAGAGAAGAATGAGGATAGGGCACTGATTTCCAGTCTTCTTTCTGTGGGGCTGCCTCAAATTAGCTGAATTCCTCAACTGAAATCACAGCTCCCCTCAAGGCAGCCGTGCCCACACCAATATCTCCTTACAGGTTCTGGCAACGATGCGCTCTTTTTGTCCCGTCAAGCTTAAGGGTGGTCACAGCACTGCTTTTGTATTAGTCCTGGGGTATTACACTGTGCCTTGTTTCCCCACACCCTGCCCAAACCTTTGTAACAGTCCCTTTGTTAAACTGTCTTCAAATCATCCTAATCTGACTGTGCCATCTGTTTCCTTCAGGGAACTTAGGTGATGGCACATTCATTCATTCATTCACTTGTCAAGTGTTCATTGAACACCGACTATGCACTTAGACATCATTCTAGGCTTGTGCTACCCTGGTACACCAAACCACGATCCCTGCCCACTGCCCTCCTGTTCTCTAGTTGGCACTGAGTAGGCTGAGTGGCCTCACTTCTGCCTGGACCTGAGCGGGTCTGCACTCCTCTCTGGGACTGGACATAGGCAATCCTGTCGCTCTTGCCCCCAGCTCTGTTACCAGCCAGCTCTGCACACCTGGGTAAGCCACTCAGCCTCTCCAGCTTTCATTTTCTGTGTTGGTGAGGTGAGGGGTTGGACTAGATAACCAACTTATAGGCCTTCCATATTTGGAATTAAAACTTCCTGGTTTGGGTTCCAAATCCTGGGTTGGGGCATCAGAAGCAGGCATCCTGTGCCAGCTGTACACATCTGAGTCCTTCTGGAAGGAGCCCTGGAGAAGGTGGGAGAGGGCTGCGTTCTCCAGGTCCTGCTGTTGGCTGTCCTGAGTTGGCTGTCTGACTTACCTCCTGGGGCATGGAGGTGTGATGGGGGGCAGGGAGGAGTTTTTTGCCAGAGGCCATCTGACTCACAACCTCTTCTATCGATCACACCTTTCTTGCAGAGTTATATCTGTTCTTCTTAGGCCAAGGCACGGCAGGCCAGGAAGCTGGAAATATGCAGGGGTGGCAGCCCTGGGCCCCACAGCACACCCAGTATAGTCTGCTAGTGCCAGCTGGCAGGCCCAGGCAGCTTTTTAGGCAAACATATGCACAAAGCTTTCTGGATGCTACTGGCTGGCAGCAGCTGCCAGAAACAAATGAGTCCTCCCCTGCCTTAAGGTGATGTTGCTAGTGCAGGTAACTCCATCTCTCTTGGTCCAAAGGACCTTCAGGCTTACACCCAGCAACTTCACTTCAGAAAGGTGATGGAGACCAAAGGATGGATAACTGAACCACAGGCAATGAAAGCAATGATCGATATTGGATATGAATAAGCAAACATTTGCTGAGTCTACATGGAGTTCAACACACCATGCCAGGTTCCTCCATAGATCATAGGTTCCTTCATATCTCAGTTTCCTGCATAGTGATCACTGCTTTGTGAGGTATAATCAGACAGTTCTTTAAGCTCAAAACACTGAAGCTTAGAGAGGGGAAGCGACTTTTCAAGGACCATAGAGCTAGTGAACAGAAGAACAGAGATTTGAACCCATGTCTTTGGACTCTAAACCTGAAGCACTTCCCATTATACCACATGCTTCTCACTTTACAGAAACCTCCCATTCCCCTACCCAACCCCTGTCCCAGAACCTAGACCCCGACCTCACTCTTTGGTCCCATGGGAAAAGACAAAGCTGAGTGGGAGTTGCCACTTGTCAGTGTCCGTGATCTGTCAAGCCAGTTGCTTCAGGAGGGCTGAGTGTCTGAGGGTAGGCAGGCCACTTTAGCAGCACCACCGGGGTGCTGCCCCTGGCACCCAGCCTCTGGCTAGGGTCCAGCCCATTGAATGCTGGGCAGATGTTCAGGTCCTGGGGCTTCTTCAGTGCTGTCAGGAAAAGGCAACAGGGGCTCTGCCAGAGTATATATTATGTTCTACCAGCCTTGCCTCAAACTGGGCTGTGGCTATAGGGGGCAAATCTAGATAACTTATCAATCAAATACAAAGGCTCTTTACCCCTTTTGTGTCTGCTAGAGAACAAAGGTGAGAAAATGCTCTTTCCTTTCCATCTAATCTCTTTACTTGACTTGAAGAAAGAATTTCTTCCTTCCCTCCTCTTTCCTTCCCTTTCTCTCTACCTTCCTTCTTCTCTTTCTCTCCCATCCATTTCTTCTGCCCGTGAGGGCGTGTTTGGGGACGATGCTGTGGGTTTCCTGCTGACCCCTACAGATGAGCACAGAGCTCCAGCCTCACTCCCTGCCCCACACTCTGCGCTCCCAGTTAGGGCATCAGATCCGGTGAGACTCCTCCCGTGGCCCTGTTCCCTGCACTCAGGTCATAGTGTCCCCAGCCCGTCTCCAAGTATTGCAGGTGACCAGGAAGTTACATCCCCCCTATAAACAGGTTTTGTGACATTGTTTGTGGAGCGTGGGGTTGACTGAGTAGGCAATTGTGTCATATAGACAACGACATTGGTCTTGGAGCCAAGAGCTTGAATTTTTTTTTTTATCATTACATTTTATTCATTTGCCTTTTACCTCCTGTACCAAGTACAAAGTAGAATTATAACGCACAAGCTCTGTTCACTTTTCTTCATTCTCTTATCTTTTTCTCCTCAGATTGAATGATTTCAATAGTCTTGTCTTCAAGTTCACTGATTCTTTTTTCTATATTTGTTTATTTTTTAAATTTATTTATTTTTTTTATTTGTGATACATAACCACATACAAACACAAACTTTCTTATCATATGATCATTCCGTTCTTGTTATATAATCAATAACTCACACTATCATCACATAGTAGTATATTCATCATCATGATCATTTCTTAGAACATCTGCATCAATTCAGAAAAAGCAATAAGAAGAAAACCGAAAAAAATTCATACATACCATACCCTTTACCCCTCCCCTTCACCCATCACCAGCATTCCAATCTGCTAAATTTATTTTAACAATTGTTCCCCCTATTATTTATTTATTTTTAACCCATGTGTTTTACTTGTCTGTTGAT
>PVIY010052751.1:0-15042 GCA_004026745.1 Myrmecophaga tridactyla
ATCGGAAACCGAAGACCACGTCCTGCACCCGCGCCTGGCCGCCGCTGCCCCACCGTCTGACCCTGCAGACTCACTGATGCTAAGTGTTTCAGAGGAATCAGTGTGCCCTTTTGTGGCTCATCTCACTCAGCGCGAGGCCGTCACGCCTCACCCACGCTGGGCACCGACCTGCGCTGCGCTGCTCTCACGGCTGAGCCACACTGCGCGTGTGGGCGGACCGCGCGCTGTGGAGCCTGCTTGGGTGGAGGGACCCGGGGGGCCCCCACCTTTCGGTTATCGTCGCTAATCCTGCAGCGATGCTGCTGCGCAAAGCACTTGCTCAAATCCCTGCTTTCAGCTCCGAGGAGTGGATTGCCAGGTCGTGTGTGTAGTTTCTGAGGAGCTGCCGTCCTGCTTTCCACACTGGTTGCGCCATTTTCCATTTGCACCCACAACGTCCGAGGGCCCCTGTTTCTCCACATCCCGCCAACATTGTTATTTTCAGTTCTTTTGAGTGTGTTTTTTATAGCCATCCTGGTGGGTGTGAAGTGGTATTTCACTGTAGTTTTAATCTGCATTTTTCTAATGGTTGAGGATGCTGAGTATCGTTCCATACACTCGTTGGCTTTTTAAATATCTTCTTTGGAGAAATGTCTATTCACATCATTGGCCCATTTCTTAAATTGTGTTGTCTTTGTTTTTGAGTTTTAGAAATTCTGCATATTAAACCCTTATCCGATTTATGGTTTTAAAATATTTTCTCTCATTCAGTAGGTTGTCTTTTCACTTTCTTGACAATGTTCCTTGATGCACAATAGTAAAGTTTTAATTTTGATGAAGTCAGTCCAATTTATCTACTTTTTCCATTTATTGCTTGTGCTTTTGGTGTAAAATCTAAAAATCCCTTGTGCGCTACAGGTCCTGAAGACATTTCCCTATGTTTTTATGCAAAAGTTTTACGGTATCTGCTCTTACATTTAGGTCTTTGATCCATCTTGAATTGAATTTGTGTCTGCCGAGAGGTAGGTCCATCTTCGTTCTTTGGTCTTTGGATTCCCAGGAGTCCCAGCACCGTTTGGTGACAAGATCATTCTTTCCCCACTGAGTGGACTTGTCTGACACCGACTGGCCACACATGTGCGGCTTGACCTCTGGACTCAGTTCGATTCCACTGGTCTGTATGTCCAGCCCTGTGCCCGTGCCACATGGTATGATTTACTGTAGCTTTGTCGTTAAGATTTGAACTCAGGAAATGTGAGTCCTCCAACTTCGTTCTTTTTCTGCAAGATCATTTGGGCTATTCTGGGGCTCTCTGATTCCATATGAATTGGAGGATCAGGATTTCATTTTCTGCAAAAAAAAAAAAAAAAGCTGCTGGAATTCTGAGAGAGATGGGTTGAGTTTGTGGATCGTGTTATTTTTAATCTCTCTTACTTAGAATGAAATTTTTAATTTAATTTTCCTCCGAGTGCATTTCTGGTCCCGTTCTAAGTCTTGCTATGCAGCGCCGTCCTGCAGGCTATGTCCTCTTCGACTCGAGTTGCTTTGGAAGTGCGTGCTTGCTTCCTTTCCAGCATGTCTAATTTGCCTCGGCTTGACTGAGGCACTTAAGTCCTGGCTCTCTCGCATCTGGTCAGAGAAGTCCTCTCTCCCTCAGCAGTGTCCACTGGGGGTCTCTTCTTGCACCCACCGCTGTAAACCCAGGGGCGGGGCACCGGCGGGAGCTGATGGCAGCAGGCGGGGCGGCAGGAGGAACACAAGCCTTGCCGGGTGGAAGGCAGCCGCAGCATGCCCACCTGTGGCGGCTGTTTCCTGGAATCGAATCTGGTTCACACTCTTTCTTGTGGAAATGTCTCAGTATTTCTGGACTGACTCTCTGCTGGCTCCTTCCTCTGACTTCAGGAAGAATAGGATTCTCTGTTTCTATTTCTGTGTTCCCCGGAGGGAGGTGTATTGGTCACCGTGGGGTGGGTCATGCCTCACTAACAAACAGTCCCCAGAAGTCACGGTCCTGTGCCGACTCAGTGGGGTCTCTGCCCTTGTGCCCCGTGCATCGCCGGTCATGTTCGGGGGGAGGGAGCACAGGCAACCTCTGGCTTTGGAAACTTCCCACTGAAGACATGCGTGTCACTTGGACTCACTTTGGCCAGGACAAGTCCAAAGGGGGCAGAGAAGAGACGTCCACTGCGGTAGGGGGGCGAGTGTGCCCAGGGGTGGTGTGGGGTTGGGACAAGGGCATCTCCACCTGGCACCTGGGGCCAGGTCGCCCTTGCTGAGGGGTGTCTGGGCACCGCAAGCTGGTGGGCAGCCTCCCTGGCCTCCTCCCACCCGATGCCAGATGTTGCCCCTAACCCTGGGGTGCGCCCCCCTGCCCGCCCAGGGCTCCTGGCATTGTGTTGGGACGCCGCGGGCCCCAAAGGGCACAGGGCTCCGAGGCAGCTCCCTCACCTGGCTCGACGGCCCGCCGCGGCCCGATAAGAAACCCGGCCTCAGGACGGCCTGGTTCCCTGGGGCAGAGGGCAACACGCCTCCATAAAACTCGGGCGCACCAGGCAGTGCTGGCGAGGGTCACCACCAGCCCGGGCACACTGCACCAGGGGCGACAGGCAGAGCAGCCTGTGGCGACCAGTGCCATCCCTCGCCGGGGACATCGGAGCCCCCTGGCCATCCCCACGCCCGAGCGCCGTGGAGCCCGCCTCTCCTTGTGGTGAAGGCCCCAGAAAGGTCCCATAGCATCTTAGGGCCAGCCTAGGCGGGGTAGCCCCTCAGGGGACCCCAAGACCCCCCACGGGAAAGGAGTGGTGGACACTAGACCCCTCCCCACACCAGGAACCCCACTGGCTGATTTCAATGAATGCAGGGGCGCGTCTGGCAGGCAGGCTGGGTTCTGGCTTCCCACAGGCTCCTGGCCACTATGGGTCCACCAAGGGCCAGGTGTGACCCAGAGGGCAGCAGGCGGTGGCCACGCTGGGGGGGGCACCTACCAGAGCCCAGGCCCAGCACAGCAGGTGGGGCCCACGGCTCCCCTTCCTGATGCTTGTGCCCCGGCCATCTCCTCAGAACCCCTTTACTCCTGGGGCCCCCCTAGGAATGGAACATTTTCAGGGCCCCCCACACCATAGCAGCTTCCAGAGCTTTCCCCTCCACACGGCTGCACACACGTTGGCTTGGAAAGGACCCGCCAGCTCTCCACTCGCTGGCGGACACGGGGGCGTCCACCTCCTGCTCGGTCAGCACCGCGCTCGCCTGGGCTCACCTCTGGCTCCCCAGGTTCGGCTCACCTGGGAGCAGGTGCTTCCCCGAAGGACCCTGGGCCGCCCCCAGGACGGGGACTGGCCGGCTGCTTCTCACGGGCCCATGGCGCCCACGAAGCCCAGGTGTGATTCAGGGTCGGGCGGATGCACACACCGCCCCAGCCCGTTCCCCAGCAGCCCTCACTGTGCGTCTGCAGGGAGCTGCGGGGAAGGAAGTGCCAGGGTGCGGGAAGGGCCTTGCGTAAAGGTACCCGCAGCTGCCCCCTGACGGTGCCGTCACCGCTTCCAGACAGGTCCCCAGCCAGTTGGGCGGGTCGCAGCTGGGCCCCCGAGCACCTGCCTTGCACCCCGCGCCCCGGCCCTGAAGCCCTGACACTGCCAAGGATGAAGGAAAACAACGGTGAGGTGGGCAGTTCTGTGCTGCCTTCCCAGTGGGGTCCAGCTCTCAGTGCCACAGTGGCCGCTTGCCCACCTAGCCCGGGGACACTGAGGGCCTGGACCTGGTCAGGCGTCCACTGCCTGGACCAGTCCCGAGACCTGGATGCTCCGTGTGGTACTACGGCTGAGCCACCCATCTGATCACGGGAGAGAGGGGAGCGGCATTCCCTGGGGGGGTCTCAGTGCCGCATCTGCCTCTGGCTCCTGAGCTGCAGCCGCGAAGGGACATCCTTCCAAGGGGCGGGGGCCTCCCGTCCCAGCGGCCACGCAGCCAGCATGACGGACACCTGGGCAAGGGGGCCTGGCCCAGACTCGGCTCGGCAGGAGGGGCTCCCAGGGAGAGTCACTCGGCCTGCTGCCCCCCAAGGAAAGCCACAGTGGGGGACGCGCGACACTCCTCCCGCAGAGGCGATCCCAGCGCCGCAGGCTCTCCTGTGGCCGAGCCCTCTGACTGGCCTGCAGGCGACCCTCTGGCTGGCGGGCTCAGGGGCGGGTCTCCTGGGCGACCTGGAACCGCCCCCCTGGGGGCCAAGGCCACCTCCCTGCAGAGGCGGGGCTCAGCCTGGACTCCTCGGCACCCGACACTGCCTGGCCTGGCCCGGAGAGGGGCGCAGGCTCCCAGATTACAGGAAAACCACGCGAGGTTCCACGGCCGCCGCTGCAACTGTCACCATGAACTCGGTGCAGAAACACCGACGCACCACGCGCAGCTCTGAAGGCCCCAGGCTCACGACGTGTCCTGCGGGCCGGCTGAGGCGGGGAGGGACTGGCTCTGGGGGACAGCTTCCAGCCCGTTGCAGCTGCAGCTCCCAGAGGCGCCGGCTTCCTGGGCTCGTGGCCGCGACAACACCCACCCGACCTCTGCTTCCACTGCTTCGTGCCTGTGCCCCAGACCCTCGGGGGACCCCGTCTCAAGGTCCTTCGCTTAACCCCCTGCAAAGTTGGGAAGGTAACAGTGTCCTCTGGGGAAGTAAACCCAGTTTCCCTCAGCCTCGGGGTTGGAGCTGCAGGGAGGATCAGCGCTCCAGGCCCATCACACAGGACCAGGCCTGGGACCCGGGAGGAGAGGGCGAGGGCCTGGACTCCCGGGGACTCAGTGACAGATTCCACAGGGTCTCGGGGCCTGGAGGGGTCACTGCTGGCCCATGTTCTCCTGCCGCCTCCTGGGCTGCCTGACAACCCTCTGCACATCAGTGTCCCTGCCACCTGGGGCTCAGCTACAGGCTCAGCTCCGCTTACAACCGGGACATGGCAGAGAGGTGAGTGGGAATCCCAGAGAGGCCCCTACAGAAAGCCCCTGAAAAAAAGATTGCTTGGTGGTGCGATGGCTCCGTGGCAGAGGTCTTGCCTGCCACGCCAGAGACCTTGGTTCAATGACCAGTCCCTGCCCATGCAGAAAAAAAAAAAAAGTTGCTGCCTGCCTGGAATGTGGAGGTAATGGCTGGGGTTCTGGCAGCTATTTTTTTTGCACAGGGAAGAGAGCTTACATTTCAGCCTGGACTGCTGACGGTATTGCAGAGACCCTGGACTGCCTCCTTCCAGAGCTCATACTGAGAGAAAAAACCGCTGCCATTGTAAACACAAGACGTGACTTGCGTTTCCCGTTACAAACAGCTTGTGGTGAAGACCGGGGGACCCGACGGGCCCCTCATCATCTAGCCCAGGGCAAGACCGTGTTCCCAGCCTGTTCTGCAGGGTGCAGCATCCCGGGGCGTGGTTCCGCCCCGCTCCCAGGTCTGGCCCGAACACCTCCCAAGCTTGATGCAGCCCTGCCTGGTATCTCTGGAGCCGGGCAACGAAGACGCAGAGCCACAGGGCGTGGGTGGGAGGGGGTAGCACCCACCAGAGTCCCCACCCCACATGCAGCGTAGAGCCTACGTGGGCTGCATGTTCTGCGGCCGGCACAGAGCTGACCCTCCATCCTGATCTGCTTGCCGCCATCTCCTTGCCTTCCCACATGCCGCTTCCTTACCCCGCAGTGTGCCCCCATACCAGCTACATTCCCCCACCTGCCATCCCCTCCCAACAACGGGCCTTGGGGCAGGCCCCAGCCCGGGCTGCCTGGAACAAGTGGATACAAGGCAGCTGTCCCCTGGCCCCCTGGGCAGAGCTTCGCTGGGGAGGGGTCTCCTCCAGCCTGCAGCACATGGCCGGGGTTCGCTACGGATTGTTGTAAGTCAGACCCAGTGGTGGGCCTTGCCAGGTGATGAAGATGAGGGTGTGTGCCTGGGGCCAGGGAAGGGGCGGGCAGGAGAGCAGGACAGAGGTCACCTGTGTCTTCAGAGTGTCCATGGCAGGTCAGCTTGTTGGGGACTGGGATGGGGGTACTGGTAGGACAGGTCTGGCCAAACCCCAAGGACCTCCCAGGTAGGGTGGGAAGGTCCCGATGAGGCCGCCACTCGCTGCAGGAGAGGTGACAGGGTGCTGGAAGGGGCAGGTCAAGACTGGGTGCTGTGGGATTCCCTAATTAGACATCACGTGTAATTACGACCTCCCAACCTGGGAGGAGAAAGTGGTGGTGGAAATAATTACCGCTGTGCCAGGAAACCCAGAGACCAGGCTCAAAGCCAGGGAGGACAGCAAGGGGGCCTGGCTCGGGATGGGCCAGAGGGAGCACGGACAGGGCAGTGTAGGGGGAGGGGTCTGCCGCCCTCCTGGGCTCCACCCTCCAGCAGAGGCTCCCTTGGGGTCCCAACAGCCACAGTCCAGCCACGCCCCAACATGGGGAAAGCCGGTGGGCCGCCTCCCTTTGTGCCCACCCTGAGGACACAGGGTGCCTGGCCCAGTGCGGTTTCCCCCAGAGCTCCCCTGCGTCTCCTCGGGCCGCCCTGCCCCAGCCCTGACCGCATGGTCACCAGCACTGACAATAGGACCCGGGGCCACTGGGCCCCTCGGTGGTGGGTGTGATGTCCTGCAGAGAGCTGGTAGAGGCCAGGGTGAACCCCAACCCTGTCCTGGGAGGGTGGTGGGCTGTCTGGGAAGAGAAATCCCGTGGTCCAGGCCCCCGGTGCCCAGCATGAACATTAACCCTCAGCCAGACCAGCCTCCCTCCTGCCCCACACCCCAGGATGTTCAGCGGGTGCCGTTTTTCCAGAACACCCCAAGCTGGGGCTTATGTCACACTGAGCCGAGGGTGGGGGGCTGAGAGCGTCACAGGTTGGGGGACAAGGGACAGTCCCCTGGTGGTGGGAGGCCACAAGGGAAGGGCAGACGGCAGGGGCTGGGCGTCCCCAGAAATGCTGGGGATGGGGTGGGGGGTGGGGGTGTCGCTGCCCTCCCAGGGCCCCAGCGTCCCTATTGTGGGTGACACAGGTGCAGGGAGGACAAGGTTCCCAGCTGCCGGTGGGGGCCCCTGGAGGCCCTCCAAATCCTCAGTGCCTGGGTCTGAGGTGCTGGGAATCAGCGTTTAGATTAAAAAATAAAACGAACCACTTCATTTTGTGAGTCAGATTCCATTCAGCATCTTATAACCAAGATTAAAAAAAAAGTCAAGACCGCCTTTGAGTAGGACTTGAGAAACCCAAGCCACACGCTCAGGAAACCTGCCTGGAGCCACTGGGACCCATGCGGCGCCGCGTCCTGGGAAGACACTCCGACCTGACTCCACCAGCTCCGCGTCAGGATGAGCTGGGGGGCAGCAGCTGGGATGCCTGTCTCGCGCCAGGCTGCCCCGACTCCTGGAAGTGTGCCGACGGCGCCTGCCCGCCGGCCTTCATGGGGCTTGAGGAGCCCACTCCAAGGAGAGTCCAGCTGTCCTGCGCTGTGAGCCCCATGCAAAGCACGAGTGCCACCATGCGGCTACGTGGCACCAGGACACTGGAAGGAACACACCTGTGCATGTTCTGCAGAGGTACAAAGGGGGCAGTCCACGAGCCGTCCATCCCTCCTGCCCAGACCTCCACATGCCTTGAGGGGCGGGTGGACTGCAGGAGTGGCCCTGCTACTGGCTCCCAAGGCCAGACCTTTTGCCCTTGTAACTCTAGGTCAGACAGTGTGATGCAGCAGAAGCTCAAAGCGCCGCTCCTGCCTGCTCTCTCGCATCATGGAGTCTGCTCTCGTTTGGTCCCCAAGCACTGCCATGAGAACCGCGCTGGTCAGCCTACTGCAGGAGTGCAAAACGCTTGGAGAGCTGGTGTAGCCGAGGCTGTTACAGAAGCGAGCCCCCACCCGCTTGGTGACTGCGACCCCAAGGTACCCACCAGCCACATCAAGCCTGGCCAGACTCCCGAGAAAGGCTGGCATGTGTCAAGCAGCACTACTTCATGGCCCCCAGTAACTGGCACGCATGCCACCAGGAAGAGGAGAGGGCAAGGACTGCTTACATGCTGAGGCAGTGTAAGGGGGACCTGTTGGGGGGGGGGAACAGGACGGGGGGGGCAAGGAGAGGGGAGGAAGCGCTGGAGCAGGAGTGGACGAAGGTGTGAGGGCAGTGTGACAAGGGCTGGGGGAGGTGAGGCTCTGCTGGCCTCCCCACCCAGAAACCTTCAGAAGCGGTCTCCTGCCCCAGTGCCCAGGTGCTGGCCCTGGGTGTAAGTGAAGGGGGCGCTGCACCAAGGGCAGCCCAAGGGCCTAATGGGCAGGGCCGGGAACTCAGGGGGCCACAAGCACCCCCTGACTCCTGCTGGCTGTGTGGCACCATCATCCCCACCCCCACCCAGCCCCAGGGCCTGGCACTCGATCTTAGTTGAGGACCAGCTGCCACCTCGAGGATGTCCCAGTCTCGCCAGGGGTCTCTCGCCCTGGGCCCCCCCCACTCCCTCCCCATGTCCTGGTCCCTGTGTCCATCTCTTCTGGGCCAGGCTCAACAAGGACGGTCATGAGCAGGGCCTGGAGAAATGCTGGACAGAAGTATAAGGGGAATCTCCAGTCCAGTTCTGCATGGGCCCTCCAAGGGTCTGCTTTCCCTGTGCATCAGGACAGCGGTGGCTCCCGGGCTAACAGGAGGAACACAGGGCGGGGCCACCGCTCGCTCAGGTTTATCAGCAGGTAACTCAGGCTCTCCCACAAAGATCGGAAAATGCACACTCGCCGCTGCGGCTCCGGCATCTGTGCTCCTGGAGAACACACACCGCCGAGTCTGGCTCAGCAAGAAGAGATCGTTGGGCCCCTGGCCTAGCATGGAGGCGGCTCAGGAGACACTGGGTCAGCGAACGCGACCCCACCCCTGCTCTTCCGGTGGACATCCGCGTTCTGTCCACAGCGCTGTCCTGGTAGAGGATGCTGGGGGCTGCCCACCCCCCACCCCTGCAGTGCAGTCTCCTGGGACTGTCCATGGGGCACTACTGAGGTCACCCTCGGTCCCCAGAACAGCAGTCACCACCTGAGTCACCCCGTTTCTTGCAGATGCCCCTTTCAAGTCCTAGGGAGCACCACCGGGGGCCTGGTGCCTGAGGACCAGGTGGTGGACAGAGGAGTGGAAGGTGACAGGCTGCCGGTGGGGCCTCCTGTGCAAGCTCCATCTAGGAAGTGTTCAGGGTCCGCCAGCAGGAGATTCCAGAGCAGGAGCTGAGGCTGCAGCAAGTGCATGGCACATGAAAGGAAACTGAGGCAGGATGTGTGCCAGCCTCCGTTCAGCAGGGCCTCACAGGCACACTGGGCCCAGAGCTGGGCTAGACATGAGAGTTCAGAATCCACTGGACGGGGCTACAGCCAGACTGGCGGGCTGGGGTCCAGCAGCCTGGAGCCCCTTGGGCTCCAGTGGCAGCAGATTCATGCAGGAGAATGAGGGTGTGGGGCGTGGGTACCTGCCCCTCTTGCTGAAGGTGGACAATGAATAGGGCTGGGAGAAGCAGCCAGCGGTGGCCCCCAGAGCTGGCATCCGGCATGGACGTCACCGCCCTGCTACCCCACTTCCTGCCAGTGGCACTGGGGAATGAGGGAGGGGAGAGGGATGCAGGCGTGGGCGTGAGGGGCCAGCGCCCAACCCCCACCAGCCTCCAGCCCCCCATCTGGCCCTCTGGGACAGGGAGGTGCTCATAGCACCCGGCGTCCACCCCCTGCTGCTGATGTACAGGATGTTTCCCTTAGGAGTTCAGAGGCAGGACAGAGACCCCCAGGGACCTATGGGGTGAAGGAATCGTGGTGGGCACTGGGGGCAGGGCACTGCCTTGAGAGTGCCAGGCCTGAATGGCTGGGGGTCCAGCCCGCAGAAACGGACAAAGCCAGGGCCGAGTGTGTGGGTGCTGGGAGGTTTGGAGGCCCTGTGACTATGTGGTATCACCCACCAGCAGGGCCACAAGGAGCCAGCACCCCAAAGAAACCCTCGTGCACAAAAGGAGAGCAGCCAAGGGGCCAGCAGGGCAGGGTGAGGAGGCAGGAGGGGCCAAGGCTGGACCCAGCCAGGGGCAGAGGCCACGGCTCAGGTTCCTCCTGGCAAGTGGGAAAGTGAAGGTGCCTTCTCACGCCCATTCACACTCACACGTACTCACACTCACACACACCCAAACTCACAAAGACTCATTCCACACCCATACAGATGCACACCGACACCACTCACATACACCCGTGCGCTTCTCCTCACCAGGTCCCAGAACCAAGAAAGGCCCCAGGGAAAACGCCCTCCCCAGGTCCAGCCAGGGCGCCCGCGGCTGCAGGGGTCTGGGTCTGGTGGCCCGCCCAGCTGTCCCCAGCCCACCGTCCTCCACGAGCTCTGGCCTCAGGGACAGGCCTGTGCTCAATCCCTGCACCGAGTCTGCCGTGTGGGGGGCCATGGGTGCAGGGAAGGTTGGGAGGAGCTCTGACCCCTGGGGCTCCTCTGGGCGGGAGAAGCGCTTCCTGGCTCTCTGGGGAGCCCACCCCAAGGCTGAGGCTCTCCAGGCTTGCTCTGGGCACCACAGCCAGTGGGGACACGCAGCTCTCACGCCTCCGATCGCGAAGGCCCCACTCAGGCGCCCACCCACACACGTCACACTGGCTGGTCTGCAAACAGGCACGCTGCGGCTCTGGTGCAGACATCGCAGCCCGCGCGGCGAGGGAGCCGGCCCAGCAACTAGAGCGAGCGCCTGTATTTGCACATGGCCGGGGGCCCACAGAGGACGGGTAGGGGCCCTTGCAGCACAGTCCCAAGGGGGCATACTCGGGGTGCCCGACAAGCGCAGGGCACGTGGGCCCACAGGAAGGGTTGACAGGAGTCGTCGCGGCCCACAGCCAAGGTCACCACGCACTTGGTCTCTGTCCTCCAGCTGGTCATCCCCAGCACCTCCTGACGAGTCTGGCAGTGCGGGAAAGGGGAGGCGGCTGCAGTGGCGCCGGAGCCCCTGGCCCTCTGGGGCTCCTGTGAGCACCCCGCAGGCCTGCTCACCGCTGGCCACCGCCGCCACCCTGCTCCAGCCGCATCCGGTCGGCCAGTCGTTGCCCGATGGCCAGCAAGGGACTGGCTCTGTAGGCTGGGCTGGCCAGCAGCTCCTGAAAGCGGGTCCGCTCCTCCTCACTGAAAGAGAGTCAAGGCCGGAGGTCAGCCGGGGTGCTGGGGACAGACCCTCAGGGAAGCAGCAGGGAGCAAGCGCTCGGCAGCTAGGGGTCCTTGAGAACACCCCAGCAGACAGCGGGGGGCGGTGTCAGGTCAGAACGGGGGTGGCCTGCACACCATGGAGGGGCAGGGAAGGCTCGGTGAAGGGGGTGGAGTGCGATGGCTGCCCCCCGAAGGGATGTGGGAGGCTGAACGGCTGCCTGCCGATAAAGGCTCCTCTGGGAATGTGCCTCCTGTTGGGTCCACCAGGCCCCCAAGTCCGAGTGGCCCCGAGTCCCCAGCCAGCCCTGCCAGCCCCTGGCCCAGCAGCCCCCCTCTTGCCCTCCTGAGTGCAGCCACTACAGGCTAGGGGAGGGGCTGGGGGACAAATCGACATGAGGCTACTTGCACACTGAGGCCGCTCAAGCTTTGTCAGCTGGGGCTGCCTGTGCCCAGTGGGTGCCCCCCGGGGGTGGCCCCTCTGCTGCCAAGGCTACTGCTGGTGTGGGTGCCGAGCTCCACCTCAGCTTTGAGACAGGGCCTGGGGCTGACAACATGGGAAAGGCCCTGAGCAGGGTGCCCACGGGGTCAGGGCGGATATGGGGGCCCAGCACCATGCCCCAAGCCTGCAGGCAGGACGACATGTTCATGTCCGCCTGGGGTCTCCGGCAGGCAGCGGCTGAGCATTCTGACAAAGGATCCAATTCACTTCACACTGGAGTGGACTGCAGGGCACGAGAGGGAGAGAGAACCCGAACTTCTGGCCCCCAAGTGGGGAGGAATGTCCGCTGTGCTTCCAGCGCTCCAACACCGCTCAGAACAAGAAGTCAAGTTGTTCCTGAAGAGTCCAGGAGGTGTCAACCCTGGCATGCTCCCAAAGGCAGAGCCCATCAACAGGCTGCGAGGGGAGGGTGCCGGAGCAGCAGACCACCACCCTGCCTGGTCATACAGTGGGGCGCCCAGGGAGGGGGAGCAGAGAAAGAGGAAGAAGATATCCCCTCCCCTGGGCCTGAGGGCAGCAGCAGCCTCCTCTGCCACCAACTTCCTCCCGGCAGCTGCTCAGACAAGACCTCTGTTCAGCACGACGTGGTACACATGAAAAAGGAATACTTGCAAGACCTACAGTGAAGACCCTAAAGGCTCAGGGTGTAGAGTGCGCACAGCAGGAATGGGCTGGAGAGAAGGACAAATCCGACAGACAGAGCTAGAGGATTCAACACACTATGACTGCGTCCCCAGAGAAGGGAACCAAAATCACCAGACAAAAGAGATGTCTACACACATCTAATACAGATTTCCAAATACAATGCAGCATAGAAACAAGGGGAACCCACAAATTAAGGAGGCACAGTGGGCTCCAATACTGAGAACTATCTGCAGCAAAGGCCCGTGACTCCACAGAGAAGAAACCCCTGGACGCCGCTCTTCCAGGCCGTGGGCGGTGGCAGCCTCCCCATTCCCCACGGCACACGCAATGGAGACTGAGGCCAACGACCAGGCTGAAGAGGTGAGACCTCCATTTTGCACCCAAGATGCATCTGGGTACAAACCTCTACAAAGCATTTTGACCCTGTTAAGGCCCCATGGGCCCTTTTAGAATCAAACCAAAAACAAGTTCGCCCTGCAGCAGAGGGGGAGAAATCAGGGGAGCTGCGTTGGTGCTGCCGGGCCCTGCCACAGGGGCCTGAGCTGCAGAACCAGACATCCACACCGTCCAGCTCACAACCCCCCAGGCTGGGGCGGGAGGTGGGAGAGAGAGTGGCGGGGGGCTCCAATTCTCCTGAGCAGCGTTCTGATGGGTAGCCTCCTCCCCGACCCCGTCTGCGCCCGTGGAGAGAAGCAGGGGCCGGGCCTGTACTCACAGGAGCTGCAGCCTCTGTGCTGCACTCATCCGATGGAGTTCCGTGGGCCTGCGCTGGCTGCTCCCCCTGCTGCAAATGAGAAGGCATGTCATGCAAACCCCACAGATGCCACCCTACCCTTCTCCAAGCACAGGCTGCTGCCACCAGGGTGCCCTTTAGGCGCCATGGGGAAGCTGCAAGTTCTGGCTGCAGCTGGCTGCAGGGCCCGGCTGAGCTGGGCACTCACCAGCACCACCTGCCCTGGGATCCGGGCTGGGGGGAGGCGGCCTGAGGGGCCCGCCCTGCTGCCCTCCTGGAAGGCCCACCAGCCTCCAGCAGCAACAGAATTCTGGGTTCTCACCCTCTGAAGAAAGTGAATACCCCGAGTCCACACCGAAATGGATAAATGGTTCAATAAACTGATAGGAGAGGGAAAAGAGACAAGTCTCCCACACAGAAGAGTCCCGAGTGATTCTTGCAGATGCTCTGGCCTCGAGGTGGTGGACCCAAACTCCCCACTTCTCAGTGGGCCAAGCAGGGGGCTTCCTCCCCGCACAGGTGGCAGGGGCAGAGGGAGGAGCTTTCCCAGGAGAGCCCTGGCAGGTGTGGTCTCGGTGAGGACAGCCCAAGCGGCAGCAGCACCCTGGCGTGGGGAGCCGTAGCCTTGGGAGTCCTGCCCCCACCCTCAACCCCACCAAGGGGGCGTCTTGCACAGCCCCTGACCTCAGGGCCATAAAGGTCCCCAATACCAGGGACGAAGCCGGGTGAAGCCTGGGGGGCAGAGGCCACATGGGGTGCGGGGGCAGTGAAGGGCGCCGGGTGACAGCCAAGGAGAACGGGGAGAGGCTGGGCCCGTGCTCACTATTACCGAGTCCATCATTACTTGCACACTACTGTAACATAGGCACTACACTCGTACGCAAATAATAAGGGAAGCAGCATGGGCTCCACGCAAGTCTGTGCGAGTTCTACAATTTTTCTGTAAAGTTAAACAACCCTGAAATTAAAACTTTTATTACAAGAGAGGAACACTCGCGCTGGGCCAGGGCGCGGGCTCCCGAGGCGCATGCAACTGGGCCCTCCCCGCCACGCAGGCGTGGGCCGTGTGCCCAGAGGGAGCCAGCCCTCAGCTGAGCCCAGACAGCAGCGGGCACACAGGCCTCGGTGCCCGAACTCGCTCACGCGCCCCGGCCCCAGCCCCGGCTGCCGGGTGTTTACACAGCTCTTTCCCCTGGGAGCCTAGAGTGCATTTTTCAGATGAGAAAACTGAAAACAGGGAAAGGATTCTTGACCAGGGTCACATTTTTGTTCAAGAACCAGGAATGGAATTTGCATCTCAGGCTATGTTCGGTCGTCAAATCTCAATCCCAGAGGCCACTCCTCTCTGGACCAAATGTTCCTGGTGACTCCATCAGGAGAGTTTTCCTTTGCTGTGGAGGACGGGGAGCTGGCCTGGAACCGGGGAGGGTCTGAGGCTGCGTGTCCAAGTCCACAGCTCCAGGCCTGAGGGTCCCTGAGTGCCCCTCCCGCCCCTTGCTGGCCACCCCTGCCTCAACCATCTCTTCTCCCCTCTGGACAGAGGTCTCTGGCTGACTGTCCTCACCCACACAACCCTCACCCTCTCCCACGAGCGAGAGGCTGGCTCAGGGACGTGCAACTTGCCTGGCGGGCTGCGGCCGGTGGCGGGAGGTCTCCAGCTCCAGCAGCTCGGGCAGGGCCTCCATCAGCGGGTGCAGGTCCCCCACCACCGCCGTGGCCCTCCGCCTCCGCTCCTCCTTCTGCTTCTGCTCAGCCAGCTTTATGGCTTCTATTTCTGAGGAACGAAGGGCAGGCAGTGAGAAGGAGAAACAGAACCAGCCTCAGGGCACGGGCCGGGCCCATCAGAGGCTGTGAGGCCACAGAGGCACAGGGCCCGGAAGCACAGCCCACCCAGCCCCGTGGGTCCGGAGCCTTGGGGCAGGGCCGCTGGCACCAGCACCCCGTCTGGAAGCACCGCATCACCCAGGCACTCTCTAATCACAGTGGGCGAGGCTGAAGTGAGCCCTGAAGGTCTTTCCTTTCTGCACAGGGATATCTCCCAGAG
>PVIY010052752.1:0-14966 GCA_004026745.1 Myrmecophaga tridactyla
AGATGAGAGAGAGAAGCCCTGACTGCGTTCGCCATGTGCCTCCTCACTTGAGAGAGAAACCCTGAACTTCATCGGCCTTCTTGGACCAAGGTATCTTTCCCTGGATGCCTTTGATTGGACATTTCTATAAACTTGTTTTGATTGGGACATTTTCTCGGCCTTGGAATTGTAAACTAGCAACTCATTAAATTCCCCTTTTTAAAGGCCATTCCATTTCTGGTATATTGCATTCCAGCAGCTAGCAAACTAGAACACCTGTGTTCTGATTTACCTTAGTCCTAAATAGATCCATTTTGATCCTATCTCTAATTGAAGTCTGATCTCTTTTTCAGCTTCTTTCACAGTTGCTGTATGGAGCAATGCTGACTTTCAGAGCTGCAGAACTCTTAACCCGATACTCAGGTGTCACACAGATACTCAAAAGTTCCAGAGAATTCCCAGGTTATACCCAAAGAGCCCAGCATTTCAGAATTTTGAAATAACAGTTAAAACTCAGGAATAGATGTGATTGTTGGAGTTTTAATTCATATTTCTTTAATGGTTAATGATGTTGAACAACTTTTCATTTACTTATTGGCCATTTGAATATCATCTTTGGGGAAATATCTGTTCAAACCCTTAGCCCATTTTTTAACTGGATTGTTCTTTTATTGTTGAGTGGTAGGAGTTCTTTATATATTCTGGATATTAAACCCTCATCAGATATATGGTTTCCAAATATTTTCTCCCATTCTGTAAGTTGTCTTTTCACTTTGGTAATGTCTACTGATGCACAAAAGTTTTAAATTTTTTATGAAGTCCAGTTTGTTTTTTTCTTTTGTTGCTTGTCCTTGTGGTGTAAAACCTAAAAATCCATTGCCTACTACAAGGTCCTGAAGATATTTCCCTACGTTTTCTTGTAAGGGCTTTTTTTAGCATTAGCTCTTACATTTAGGTTATTGATCAATTTTGAGTGACTTTTTGTATACGGTGAGTGGTAACGTTTCTCTAAGGAAACGGTTTTTTGCATGGGGGTTTCCAGTCGTCCCAACAAAATTGGTTGAAGAAACTATTCCTTCCCCTATGAATGGACAAAACATTTGTTGAAAATCAACTGGCTATAGACGTGCGTGGATTTATCTCCAAATGCCTTGCTTAGACTTTGAAGCCAGGCAGATCCCCTTTTGCCTGTGTCCAGCTGGATAATCTTGGACAGTTGACCTAACTCCTATGCCTTAGTTTACTTATCTGTAAAATGGGAGATAATAAAAGGACCTTCCTGGCAACGTGGGACAGAGATCCTGGAACGAGCTGAGACTCGGCATCAAAGGATTGAGAAAAATCCTAGAATGAGCTGAGAATTAACATCAAGGGATTGAGAAAACCTTCTCGACCAAAAGGGGGAAGAGTGAAATGAGACTAAGTGTCAATGGCTGAGAGATTCCAGAGTCGAGAGGTTATCCTGGAGGTTATTCTTACGCATTAAGTAGATATCACCTTGTTGCTCAAGATGTAGCGGAGAGGCTGGAGGGAACTGCCTGAAAATGTAGAGCTGTGTTCCAGTAGCCATGTTTCTTGATGATGATTGAACAATGATATAGTTTTCACAATGTGACTCTGTGAATGTGAAAACCTTGTGTCTGATGCTCCTTTTATCTACCATACCAACAGACGAGTAGAACATATGGAATAAAAATAAATAATAGGGGGACAAATGTTAAAATAAATTTAGTTTGAAATGCTGGTGATAAATGAAAGTGAGGAGTAAGGGGTATGGTATGTATAATCTTTTTTTTTCTCTTATCGTTTTATTTCTTTCTCTGTTGTCTTTTTATTTCTTTTTCTGAATCGATGCAAATGTTCTAAGAAATGAGGAATATGCAACTATGTGATGATATTAAGAATTACTGATTATATATTTAGAATGGAATGATATGTTAATATTTTTGTTTGTTAATTTTTTTAATTAATAAAAAATAAAATAAAATAAAAGGACCTTCCTCCGAGGGTTTTAAACAAGAGTCTGTAAAATTGCATGGCACCTGGTTCCCGTAAACAACCCAGCAAAGGAGAAGAAAGTTACTGCGGATGGTGGGGCCAGGGGGGAGGAGGTGGCTGCGGGAGGGAGCTGGGTGAGTGGCAGCTGGAGTCACAAGAGGGCTCAGCCTAGATTCCGAGGAGGAGTTCAGGGTGCTTATGAATAAAAGTGGCCAAGGATGCAAATGAGGGAAGCAGGTGGCAGAGGGGGCAACTGGGCGGGGGTGGGGCCCTTCTGAGTGTCAACTTGACCCAGGTAGCTCCCCAGAGGTTGTTCAAAGTCCGCAGCCAGTTGAGGATGACTGAATAATGATATAGCTTTCACAACGTGACTGTGTGATTGTGAAAACCTGGTGTCTGATGCTCCTTTTATCTACCTTGTCAACAAACGAGTAGAACATATGGAATAAAAATAAATAATAGGGGGGACAAATGTTAAAATAAATTTAGTTTGAAATGCTAGTGATCAGTGGAAGCGAGGGGTATGGGGTATGGTAGGTATAATCTTTTCTTTCTTTTCTGTGTTCATTTTATTTCTTTTTCTATTGTCTTTTTATTTCTTTTTCTGAATGGATGCAAATGTTCTAAGAAATGATGAATATGCAGCTAAGTGATGATATTGTGAATTACTGATCTATGTTAATGTTTTATTTCGTTTGTTAAAATTTTTGTTATTAATAAAAAAAAAAGCGCACAGCCGGGAAGAGTTGCCTTGCGGCTGAGAGGGGAACCAAGGCTGTCTGGCTCCAACATGGATTCCTGGGCACAAGCCCCAGAAGCCCCCAGTGCAGGCTCATCGGAGAACAGGTGTGAGGGGTTGAGAGGCCTGGGCTTGCTCCCCTACTCTCCCTTAATGGCTGTGTCCCTAACCTAACCTCTCTGAGCCATTTCTGTGAAATGGGGTCATGCCCCATGCATAGGGTTTGGGGGAGGTTGTCGGCCCCGAGAATGGGCCGGCTTGTCCAGAGAGCTCTCAGGACACACTGTGAAGGGGCCACGAGGAACAGGTAATAGCTCCTCACACTCTCCTCCAGTGGCGACTGGGAGCCAGATAGCGGGGCTGGAATCCCTGCCCTGACCCTCTCTGCATACCTCTGTCACAGCATCCAAAAATGGGACTGCTTATAGAATCTATTTTTTAGAATGGTTTCATTAAATGAGTTAATAGTAAAACGCTTAGAACATCCCTGAAATGCTAACTAGCTGTTGTTATTTGTCCAGGGTAAAACAGGGAGCGCTTACTATGTAATCTTTTAATTGTAGCATACGAACAAACAGCACCCAGGTCAGAGGGGTATAGCTTAACAAATCTTAAACCGAACAAACTGGTGAAACCATCACCAGACGAAGAAAACAGCATCCCCTACATCCCAGAAGCTGCCTGGCATCGTGCCCTGTTTACTTACTATCACTGGGGGGGCGGGGGAGTAGGGGGGTAAGGGACAGGCCAATCAAAAGAATAATGCAGCGCTTGCTCCTTTGAGCCTGGCCCCTTCTGCTCAACACATGTTTATGAACTTCTCCGTGTTGCTGGTAGTTACAGATTGTTCTCAAGGCTAAGTCCTCCCTGTGCCTGTCCCTCCCCTCTAATGTTTTACAGGTGAAGCGAGGCCTCTGAAATCAGGGCTCTGCAGTCACCATTGCCCTTTGCTCTGGTAATTGGAGAAAACAGACTGCTGCAGGCTGATGTGACCCATGAACTTGTGGTCTTTTAGGACCACTGCCTCCTCCTCTGGAAGACTGCTTCCTTGGGAATGCAGGCTGCAAAGGCCACATCACCTTCAATTCATTGCTCAAAACAAGCCTCTGGGCTGTAAGTGGCCCTCTGGGAGGACATGAGTGCTTACAGCGGCTCCACCCGGGTCTGATGCTGCCTCTGGGAAAGGCGGTGGGGAGAGGGGAAGGCAGACTGGAGAGCATTCCTATGGAAAGGGCTGCAGTCTAGAGTGTCACCTGCATTGCCATGGTTCCTGCAGAGAGAAGAGACAGGAGCAGGGTGGTCAGTGGACACCAGGGTGACTGGACATCCCACTCGACTCTTCTGGTGGCCCAGAGCCTGCCCCCATCACAACTGCCTTGCCCCCGTCCCTTCCAGTGGGCCCATGAACTCTACCTGGGTTGAATGTTAACCATCTAGAAAGGTGGGCAAAGGATGAGAAAAGGCAGGTCCCAGAGAAGGAGACAGAAACGGATCTAAGAGAGGGAAACTGCTCGTTTTCACAGTAAGAAAAACTTGAAACAGCACTGAGATTTTTTTTAAAATATTTTTTATTGATACATCCTATAACACACAAACCTCCCATGCATGGTGCACAATGAATGGCTCACAATATCATCACATAGTTGTGTATTCATCACCATGATCATTTTTTAGAACATTTTCATCACTTCATAAAAAGAAATAAAAAGAAAACATTCATACAGACTGTACTCCTTATCCCTCCCTCTCATTGACCACTAGTATTTCCATCTACCCAATAAAGTCTAACCTTTGTCCCCCTATTATATGTTTATTTTTAATCCATATTTTTTTCTCAACTGTCCATACCCTGGATAAAAGGAGTATATAAGGTTTTCACACTCACACAGTCATTGTAAAAGCTATATCTTCAAGAAACATAGCTACTGGTCCCAACTCATTCCCGGATTTCTGTCTCGCATTGCCAGGGAGATTTACACCCCTGGAAATCAGGTCCCATGTTGGGGGACAGGCAGTGAGTTGACTCAGCATTGAGATATTGTCATGTTTCAGAGTGGTGGGAATGTTTGGTAACGCCCTGCCTCGGTGCTGTGTGGAAACAGGCGTCCTCCCAGCCTGCTGGTGAGGGCTTAAAGCTGTGTACAACCTCTAGGAAGGAAAGTTGGGAAATCACAAAATTACAAAATGCACATGCCGTCTGGTCCAGCAATTCTACTTCTAGGAACTGATTCTGCTTGGACGCAGGTGGAATGATATTCTACTGCTGTTTGTAACTTAATTAAAAGATGGGATGAAGGCAGCACCCACTTCGGATATAACAATTTCTCAGTAAGGAATTAAACGGTGGCACATCCATTTGCTGGAATACTATGTAGCTGTAAAAGGGAAAAAAGGAAAAAAAGAGCTTTTTATATATAATCATGAAATTTCCGAGTTAAATTCTTATATGAAAAAGGAAAGGTGAAAAACAGTGAGCTACCTGAGCGTCTATCTGTGCTAAGAGGGAAAACTATAATATTTGCTTTTCTCTGCATGTTATCCTAGAAGGACATAGAAGAAACTGGTCATCTCAGGGGTAAGGAGCTGAGAATTTTGAATGTATTTCCAGTTCAAAACATAAATATTTTAGAAGGGCATTGTGGGTTTTATCAGGGGGGTATGGTGTGCTGGTTACTGTTCCGTGGCTTGATGGGGCACCACAGGCATTGTTTCACGCTGGTTAAGGTGCACATCCTAATTTTTATGCGCTTTTCTGTAGGTGATAGCGCACCACTGAAAGCAACATAACTCATCACAGAACAGCGTGCAGGCGCCGGGCGGGTCCAGCGCAATGAGGGGGCCGCGGGAGGAAGGCGGGTGCCGGGGATGAGACAGGCTCAGTCGGCGCCAACCCCGCCGGGCACCCAGAGGTGCCAGCAGAGCAGCCCGCGCGCCCCCTCTGCCTGGCGCGGGCCTGGCTGGCCTGGGCGGCAGCGGCTCGGGGCGACACGGCTGCCCGGTCGGAGGCCTTTGTCCTTGGCTGCCGCGTCTCCTCTTTCCTGCGCGGCCTCCCATTGTCGCCCGAGGGGTCAGGACCCGCCGCCGCCTGCATTATTGATGCTCACGCGTAAGAAGGAGCCCAGGGTGCAGACTGAGCTCGCGGCCCCCGCCCGGACAGGGCACGGATTGCCGGGGGCGCCCGCGGGCAGCCGGATCTCCGAGCAGGGGAGAGGCCCGGGCGCTGCGCGGCTGCACCCCCACCCCCAACCCCCGGCCCGCCATGGGCAGGAACAAGGGCAGAGCGCCCCAGCGCCCCGCGGGGCCCGGGAAGCCCACCGCGGACGGGAACGGCGGCGGCCGACCGCCGGGGACCTGGGAGCCGCCCCCGGAGGCCCCGGGGAGGCAAAGCAGCGGGCGGCGTCGGCGACACGGGCCCAAGGAGAGCCGCGGGCCGGGCGCCCGCGCTGCAGGGCGCCTGGAGGAGGAGGAGGAGGAGGAGGAGGAGGAGAGGGAGGAGGGGGAGGAGGGGGAGGAGGACAGCCTGCCGGGGGCAGCAGGACGGACGGGCGAGCGCCGCCGCCGCAGGAGGAGAGGGAAAGGCCGGGGACCCTCGGCTTGGCGGGGCCGCCCGGAGACCCCAAGCCCCGATGGCGACACGTCGGGCTGGGACGCGGGTGGCTCTTGCCCGGACAGCGAAGCCCGCGAGGCCCAGGAGGGCGGCAGCCAGAGCGGCAGAGCCCCGGCGCTGCGGCCAGGGCCGGACACGGGCTCGGAAGGGCCCAGACCCGGGCGGGAGTTAGCGCCCGAGTTCGGGCCGGAGCCCTGCGGTCGCCGGAGCAGCTCCGCACCGGGAAGCGCCGGGCCCCCGAGCCGGGAAGGGTCGTCGGAGGCGGGGCCCGGGGCAGCGAGTGAGGACTCGGGGACCGCGACAAGCTCGGGGCTGGAGGGGGCCGGGCCTGACATGGACGGACGGGCAGCCCCGGGGGCGACGAGCCGGGCCCCCGAGACCAACAAGGCCGAGCCGGGCGGCAGAATCAAGACCCCCCGCCCCCTCGAGGGCAGCCGCGGGCGAGGCCCCCGGAGATCGCGGGCTCCTCGGGACCCCAGCCCGGCCCGGGACTCGAGTGCTAACGAGGCGCAACCGGAGGCGGGGCCGCGGGGCGCCGAGGCCTCGACCCCCACGACGGGGCGCCGCCAGGTCGGAAAGGCGCAGGGGGAGGCGCAAGTGGCGGCGGCCGAGGGCGAAGATGAGGCTGGAGGGGGCGGCCGGCCCCGGGCCCCGGAGCGGCTGGCAGCCGTCGTGGCGCTGCGCAGGCTCCGCGCGGGGTCCCCGCCAGGCCCCGCGCCCTCGGCTGCGGGTCCCCGCCGCGCCGGCCTCAAGGAGCGGCTTCTGCGCGTGGCGCGGGCCCTGGGCCTCCTGCGGTGGCTGCGGCGGCGGCTCGGGCAGCGGGAGGGCGGGCGCGGGGCGGAGCCGCGGGCCGTCGAGGGGCGCAGCCGGGGCCCGGGGCTGCGGTGCCTTCTGGCGCTGCGCCTGGCGGGCGTGGCCGGCCTCGGGGGGCGGCCGAGGTCTCCCCCTGGCGGCGGCCGGCGCTCCCCGCAGCCCGCGAAGAGCCCAGCCCCAGACCACCCTGCGGAAGAGGAGCACCGGCTTCACGATCCCAAGTTCGCGGTGGTGCTCCCCAGAATCCACACAGCCGGGAGGGCGTCGAGCGCGCGCAGCTCAGGGGAGGCATCCGCGGGCGCCCCTGGCCAGGAGGGGCGCATCCAGCCTGGTGCACGAGCTGCGGGGGACAGTGAGGGGCGCGGAGCAAGTGAGGAAGGGGTGGCGGGGCCCTGCCGGGGCTCCCTCCTTGCCCCGACTTCCCCCGACGGGCCTCCACTCGAGGGCGGCTCCAGCAGCGAAGCGGAGCTCGAGGCCTGGGAAGCCGAGGTCCCCGTGCACTGGGCGCAGGGCTCCGACCCCCGCGAGGACCCTGGACATGGCACCGACCGGCTGCTGCCCCGACTCACCTTGGAGAGGAGCCCCGGCCGGTGCCGGCTCCTGACGGGTCGGTGGGAGCCGGAGGATGAGGCCGAGGAGGCTCTGGAAAGGAATCTGGAGCTGAGCCTCGGACAGGGCCTGCAGGCACCGCCCTTCCACGGTGCCGAGGGCAGGGGCCTGGGAGATGGGAACCGCCTGGAAGACACTGAGGACCTGGCCCGCCTGCTGTGAGTGGGCCCAGTTCCAAAATCCAGGCCTCCGGGGCACGTATCCTGATAGCCCACCCTACCCCCAGCATTTATTAATGCTTTACAGTCTATCCATTGTATAATCCTTATCAAGTCATTGGAAAGTACTGTGACCCACAACGGGTGGTTTGGTGGAAGGGGCAGGAGAGGGGTGAGATTCAGGCACCGCAGGTGGGCTTCCTTCTCTAGCTGGCCTCCCCCTGGGTCTGCCCCCTGGCCCTACCTGAAGCCCCCTCAAAGGATGGGTAACTGAACAGTCCAGCCCCTGTTTTAAGGCTGTGGCTCAGGAAGGCTGGATGGCCCGTCCAGGGGTCACTGCAACCGGCAGCAGAGCTAACCCTAGACCTTCTCCATCCCCAACTCCCTGCCCCTCCATCCGGCTGTCCCCACAGGCCAGTGTGTGACAGCTCCGTGCTGCTGTGCCTCAAGAAGAGGTTTCACCTGGATCGCATCTACGTACGGGAGCTGGGGAGGGGCTGGTGGGCCAGGATTCCCCTCAGCCAGCAGCGGCCTTGCCCCTGGGAGCGGGGTGCCCTCTGCCGCCCCTGGAGCTTTTCTTTCCTTCTCCCTGGGGCTGGGTGGTGAACCTTCTCCCGAGACTTGGAGTGGGACTGGGGTGGCTGGGCAGGGGGCATCAAAACCCCCCTCCCTTTGGGTTCCCCCTGCTCTCTGCAGGTCGTGATGAGAGCCTCTGCTTTCTTCCCCAGACCTTTGGGGGCCCCCTCCTGCTTGCTCTGAACCCCCACCGCCCCCTGCCTCTCTTCTCACCTGAGGTCCTGGCCAGCTGCCGCCCTGGGAAGGCCCCCAACCCCTCACCGTATGTGACCTTGCTCCACCGACCCTCTTCTCACCTTCTGGGTGGATGGATCCCAGCACATCTCATTGGCTGAGGTCCTGGGGCCAGCGGGCATGTCCCCTGGCTCTAGCAGGGCCCCAGAAGTCCATCTCTGCAGTCTTCTCTCTCCCCACTTCCCGCCCCCAGACACATCTTTGCCATCGTGGAAGCAGCCTACAGCCTGTCTCGGAGCACCGGGCAGGACACGTGCATCCTGCTCAGGTGGGTCTTGGCTGTGCCCACGGGCCACGCTGACGCCCGGGGAGGAGGGGACCTGAGGTCTGCATTAGGAACTGCTGGCCTGGCTCACGGTGGGTGGCAGGGCTGATCTTCATACGGACTGTGCCCCTGCTGAGGTTACCACATGTGCCATCCTGGTGACTTTTTTCTGTTTGGCCTCCATGCCCCAGGTCTGTCTTGTGGTATTGCTGGGGCCTCCTGGGTGGGTCACTTCCAGGCTCAATGGGGTGGCCCTGTGGGCCTCTTGCTGGAGACCCTATCCAGAGCCAGCCTCTGCCCTCCTCCTTCGCCCTCCTGCAGTGGGCTCAGCGGCTCAGGGAAGACAGAAGCTGCCAAAAAGGTGGTGCAGTACCTGAGCAGCCTGGAGCAGGAGCAGACGAGGGACAGAAAATGCCAGGTGAGGGCTCGGGGCCAGCTGGGAGGCTCCCCGGGGACCATGCCGATCTGCTATCTCCCTCCAGGGATCCTTTGGGCCAGAGGGAAGGTGGTTTTCAAATCTCTGGTTTCTTCCGGGGACAGTCACAGGCATTGCCTACTGCAGGGCAGGGAGCGGTGGGGCTGACCTGATGGGATCAGCCAGCTCCCCATGGACCCAGCGTGGCCACCAAGCAGCACACCCTCAGCTGGGATGCCTAGTCGGTGGTGTCGCAGCTGTCCCAGGGCCCCATGAATCCGCCCCACCCCATACAGCTGGAAGCCGTGTTGCCAGTGCTAGGCAGCTTTGGCCATGCAAAGACCATCCTCAATGCCAATGCCAGCCGCTTCGGCCAGCTCTTCTGCCTCTACCTGCAAGAGTGAGTGGCAGGGTGCCCAGGTGGGCGGAGTGGGCACCCTTGGTTGATTACCCCAGGTGAGAACCCAAGGCTGCTGCGTTCTGAGTGGGGCCCCTAGATGCATGTCCCCTGGACACCTCCCCTCCATCTTCTGTGCCCACAGTGGGGTCATCGTGGGAGCCTCTGTGTCCCAGTATCTGCTTGAGACCTCCCGGGTGGTGTTTCAGGTAAAACCTGCCCTGCCCACACCCTGGCCAGTTCCCAGGATGGGAAAGAGGGAGGGACCTGCTGTAGGGTGCCCTGGCCCCTAACCGCCACACCCCACCCCACCCCCACTCCCTTCCCAGGATTTGTCCTTGCTCCCTGGGGCACAGGACTGGGCAACTGCTCCCCCTAAACCAGGCCTTCTCCCTCAAGGCCCAGGCTGAGCGGGGCTTCCATGTTTTTTACGAGCTGCTGGCGGGACTGGACCCCATGGAGCGGGAGCGGCTCTCCCTGCAGGGGCCGGAGACCTGCCACTACCTCAACCAGGTAGGACGAGCCCTGCACAGGGCTGGGGGACAGGGCTGCAGGGGCCACAGCCTGAGCTCTGCCTGGAGAAGGGCAGGGGTCTCAGCCCAGGAGGCTGAGGACGAGCCAGAGGAGAGGGAGGCTCCAGGGTGGCCAGGCCTGCCCCCCTCACCCCTGCTGTGTCCCTCAGGGCCGGGCCTGCGGGCTCCGGGGCAAGGAGGATGCCCGGGACTTCGCGGGGCTGCTGAAGGCCCTGCGGGCACTGGGCTTGTCCCCCGAGGAGGTGGCTTCGGTCTGGGCCGTGCTGGCCTCCATCCTGCAACTGGGCAACATCTGCTTCTCCTCTTCAGAGGTGGGGTCTCCCTGTGGGTAAAGGCTGGCAGTAATTATTATTGCAATTATTTGGCAATAACGATGCCAAACCCTGGCATGTCACAGTCTGCAAGACTGTTCTCAGGGCCTCATAGCTGTCCCGGGCAGCGGGCAGAGCCCCGGGGTAGAGATGGGAAGATGGAGGCGGAGGTCTTCTGAGTCTCTCCAGCGCTGCCCCGCCAAGCTGCCACCCCTGGGAGTCGGAGGTGGCACCATGGCTGGCACTATGCAAGTCACTCGACTTGTATTTTCTCATTTAGCTCTCACAACCCTAGAACTTAAGCATCACTATTTCTCCCTTTAACGATGTGGAAATGGAGGCCCAGGGAGGAAAAGAGACCGGCAGAGCCATAAATGGAAAAAGCCAGGACTTGGACTCAGGGCCCTCAGACGCCAGAGCCTGGGCTGCTAAGTGCCGGAGCCCCTCTGGGCACCGGGACAGCTAGCCGGGCACAGCAAGGCTCCACGCCTGCTCTGAGCCTGCCCTGTCCCCTCCCTTCCCTGACCAGCGGGAATGCCAGGAGGTGGCCGCTGTGTCCAGCTGGGCAGAGATCCACACGGCAGCTCGGCTGCTGCGGGTGCCGCCCGAGGGCCTGGAGGGGGCCATTACCCGGAGGGTCACGGTGAGCCCCAGGGTGCGGGCAGGTAGCCTGGCAGCATCCACCTGGGGCACGGCCTATGGACCCACACGCGCCCCTCTGCCCTCCAGGAGACACCATACGGCCGAGCCTCGCGGTCCCTGCCCGTGGAGGGCGCCGTCAATGCCAGGTGGCGGTGGGCCCGGGGCGGGAGGGCGCTGGCCCAGGCCCCCATGCGGCTCACTGCTGGTGCCCGCAGGGACGCACTGGCCATGGCCCTGTACGCGCGGCTCTTTGACTGGCTCCTGCTGAGGATGAACGCCTGGCTGGCACAGCCCAGGGGCAGAGGCTGCGTGGGCATCGTCGCTGTCGTGGACGTCTTCGGCTTTGAGGTCCCCCCTCGGGGTGGAGCCAGAGCCCTGGCTGGGTGGCCCAGGACGGGGGGTGCCCACCTCACCCTGATACATTTCTGGGGGCCCCTGGCAGCCCCAGCTCTCCTCGTGGAGGGCACAACTGTGCTTCTGCCTGCCTGGCATTGCTTCTTCCAGGTCCCTCCTCCACCTTCTGGATGGCTGCTGGGCTGAGCTGGCACTGGGGGCTTGGGGCTGGGGGCTGGTGGGCAGTGCAAGGATGGAGGAGAAAGGACGCAGGCTGCCTGTGGGGACTTCACAATCTAGTCCAGGAGTCAAAATGGCAGAGAACCCTGGCCCCCGCCCCCACTCTCCTCCGGCTCAGGTTTTTGCAAGGGGGCTGCTCCCACCACAGGCCCACACTTATTTCTAAGCTAGCCCTCTGCCTTCTTCTGTGGTACCTGAGCTGCACAGCCCGGGGTCTGTAACCCTCGTGGCTCTCCCTGCTAAGTGCTGGAGTCCATCCCGAGTCCAAGCTTCAGCCTGTGCTCAGGAGGTGAGGGAGGCACAGCAGGTGAGAGTGGGGACCCTGGAGGTTCCAAAGCTCCCAGGTTTGAGTCTTGCCCACTCACTCTCGTGTGTGTGTTTGGGGGAGTGCCAGAACTCTTTGTACAGAGCTACCTGGAGTCTAAATGGGCTTACTAGTAAAATGCTGGGGGAGCCCAGAGGCAGGAGCCTGTAACCACTACAGGAAGAATGCTGGAAGGCTTCTTGGAGGAGGTGGCCTGGAACCCTGTTTATGAGGATGTAGGATTCCGATGGCCAGTGAGTAATAGGAAAAGAGGCCTTCTGACTACAGAATGGCCATGGCCAGAGGCCCAAAGGCTCACAATAATGCTGAAGCAGAGGGCAGGGGTGGGGGCTGCAAGAAGGAAGCATGAAGGGTGGCTGGGGCAGCCCGCAGGCGGTGCCGAAGCCTTTGGACCTGGCCCTGTTGGCTGCAGCACCAGCCCTGGGGTACCACTCCTCCCAGGGTCCTGGGGAGAAGAATGGGTCAGCCCCAGGGCGAGAGGCAGGAAGACACAGGGCTTGTGTATGTGCGCCCCGTACCTGCCCATGCCCACCTCACTTCCCACCTGCCCCCAGGCGCTGCAGGTGAACGGCCTGGAGCAGCTGTGCAACAACCTGGCCAGCGAGCGCCTGCTGCTCTTCTCCCACCAGATGCTGCTGGCCCAGGAGGAGGTACCGGGTGCGGTAGGGTGGGGGTGGGGACACCCAGGTGCTGCCCCCGCAGAGGCCGTCCTGGGGGAGAGCTCTGCCTGAGGCCTCCTGAGGCTGTAGGGCGTCTCGGTTCTTCGGAGCCTCAGTTTGTCCATCTTTAAAATGGGAGAGTCACCCCTAATCTGCTGCAATGAGACCGCCCCGCCCCAAATGCAGAAGGCTCTGCAAACAGCTGAGTGCCGGCGGTTCTCAGGAGGAGTCCCGGCGCGAGCTGCT
Organism: Myrmecophaga tridactyla; assembly: GCA_004026745.1. Classification (NCBI taxonomy): domain Eukaryota; kingdom Metazoa; phylum Chordata; class Mammalia; order Pilosa; family Myrmecophagidae; genus Myrmecophaga; species Myrmecophaga tridactyla. The sequence continues at coordinate 13,080 of PVIY010052752.1, forward strand.
GGCCTGGGTGCCGGTTCCCCAGCCGCCGTGGGAGTCCTGCCTGGACCTCCTCACAGGCCAGCCCCACAGCCTCCTCCAGATCTTGGACGCCCAAACATGGCTGTCCCAGGTGAGGACTGGAGCAGTGACCCCCCCAAGTGGCACGACAAGGAGTCCGGGTCCTCGGCAGTCAGACAAGAGCCATCAGGGCCTCCCAGGGTGACACTAGGCTATAGGCCCCAGACCCCCCACCCCCCACCCCCAACCCGTCAGCACAGCCTGGGAAGGCAGCGGCCGAAGGGAAAGAGCCCAGGGCTCCCGCAGACCTGAGTTCGAATCCTGCCTCTGAGTGATTCAAATCCTGGCCACAGAAGGGGGGCAGAAGCTCCCCAGAGGCAGGAGGGTGGGACTGCACCTTTCTCTTGGGACCAGGTGCCGGTCAGGCCTCCGGCCAGGGCAGAGCAAACCTTAGCCGTGGCGCATCCTTCCACGCACACTGGCTGCATTCCCATGCTCTGCAGCCTCTCCCGGAGTCACCTTTTTATAATACTCATGTCCTTATGCAAGTACCTTGGATATTTATTCATTTCCTCTTTCTCCTGCACTAGACTGAGCTCCACCAGGGCTGGGCTCCTTGTTTGAGGGTTTCCTGGCTCTCTGCAGTGCAGGCACATTAAGGGCTCATTAAATATCATACAAATGAATGAATGAATGAATGAGTGAATGAAACTGTGTGTCAGGAGCTGTGCTAGGGATAAAAGAGAGCAAAACTAGACCTAGCCTTCCCCTTTCAGAGCGGGCAGTGTAGCAGGGCAGAGCTGCTAATTCAACAAAACAAAGCTGAGACAAATATGGGCCCCAGCTGGATGGCCCTGTGGGTGGGGACAGGGGACACGGGGAGGGCGCCGGGCTGGGGTCTCCTCTGGGTGCTGAGGCTAGACAGCCAAGCAGGCGTTTCCTCCATACAAGATAAATACTCCCTGACCCCGAATATAAAAGGATCACTCCATTTTCCCATTTGGAAGTTTAAAACAACAGGATTTTGAACAGGCGTGTAGATCAAACAAACACGTCAGTATCATATTTCCTTTCTTAATATAGGAACCTACTCGATAAGCACGGGGCGTTGGTTTGTACATCATTGCTTTTCCTGGTTTTGTAAAGCTTTTCGCAGGCGTCCTTGATGTCCAGAGACTGACTTTTTGAAATGTTATTTTTACTGTGATAATATACATACAGCATAAGGGCACCATTTCCAGGCGCTTCCAAGGACACAGCTGAGTGCTGTGAATTACATTCATAAGGGGGTGCTTCAGTCCCCACCAGCCTCGGCCAGAACCTGTCCCTCCCCCACCCGGAGACTGTGTGCCCCCCAGCACGAAGTCCCCAGGGCCCCTTTGAGCACCCGAGACGCTTTGCCAGGGCTCGGTCGCTTAGGCTGAAGCCATCTGAAATGCGACACCGTTGTGAGTGCGCGTGGGGCGCTGACCCCGGATTTGTACCGCCCGAAGTTCCCACCAGGGCGCGGGTTTCCCTGGTCGCTGCGTCCCTGTGTCACTACAGGCTCGCGACGCCTCCTGTGGGCTTGCCTCTTTGCAGGTGACCTGAGAAGGAAGTGTCTATGCACACCTGTAACTGGGGTCCCTATTCCCAGGAGAGGCTGCTAAATCCGTCTAAGAGCAACCCCCCCACCCCTCTTTCCAGATGACGTCATCAGGCGTCCTCTCTAAGCCCCCAAAGCCAGACGGGGCGGCTGCGCCTTTCTCAGGGAGAACCGGGTCGCGCAGCCTGAAGGCCCTGAGAGAGCGCGGGTGCCTGTAAAGGACTCAGACAGTGACGCGTCCCCCCCGGGAGGATCGGGCCCCGGGCAGGGGCGTGTGCAAAGTCCCCAGGACGCGCGTGTCCCCC
>PVIY010052753.1:0-15038 GCA_004026745.1 Myrmecophaga tridactyla
CCCTGGGTGGGCTCTGGGGACCCAGGAGTGCCCCGACCCAACCCTTGGCCCCTGGAGCTTACAGTGCAGTCAGGAAGACAGACAGATGAGTGGCTGGATGGTGACAGGTAGGTAGAGGTTTCTGTGTCGAACCTGGGGCAAGGAAATGCTTCCATGAACTCACTCTCAGAGTGCGTGAGACCCTGGGGGATGGATAGAGATTATTCTGGGGGCAGGAGGGAGATGAGCAGAGAGGTGGGCAGATGTCAGAGCTTGCAGTTTGAGGTTCCTTGTAACAGAAGCCCCAGGGAGGTGTGCTGACCCCCATGGCACAGGTGAGGAAATGGAGGCGAGTCTTGTCCAGGCAATGTCAGAGCAGGGGCTTGTCCTGGTGCTTCTGATTCCCAGGCCAGGCTCTGTCTGATACACTCACTGCCTGGCCCCACCCAAGCCAGAGCTGGGGGCTCCTGGGTCCAGGGCAATGCTCTCCCGGGTGTGGGTGGTGCTCAGGGGTGTTCAGGGCACTCTCTGCTCTGGCTCCTCTCTCCCTCCGCCTTTCTGACCCTGTATGCACTTATCCAGCATCTCTCTCCCAGATCCCCAACGGCTCCCTGGAGGTTGGAGGTGGGTAATCCTTAGCTTCTCAAGCTTTTCTTCAAATTCCATAATATCTATACTATATATATATATATATATATAGCACCTATAATACACCCATATCCAAAAATACATAAGGTTTATAATGACTTAGTTAAAATAAATAATTCTCCCCAAATCCACATGTCAATAAAACAAAACATCCAGGGCTCATACAGTGACATTATCACTGTGTTTCTCAGTGTGAGTAGGGGAGACGGGGCCAGGCCAGGTGGGCGTGGGGCCCTGGCGGAGATGTCATGGCTCCCAGGCTTCAGGCAGCACCTCCAGGGTTGCCCCATCCCTTGCGTGTGCAAATGCACACCTATGTGTGCTCACATCTGCAGAGAGTCACTGTACAGTATTTTCATATGCAGCTTTGCCTACTTGCAAACTCAAGCACCTCTAGATCCTTGTGCATGAGTGCACACCCCAGTGCAAACAATCTACCCTTATGTACACATTACATGCACATGTCCTTATACACCCGTGCATGCTCACGTCATTCATATGCATCCACACACCTGCAAGGCACGTCCCACAGGCACACATGCGTTCTCACGCATGAACACATATGTAGGCATGTGCACACGCACACATTTGCAGAGCCACAATTCGACAAGGATACATACTTCAGGGGCACCCGCAGTCACACACACACACACACACACACACACGTCCATGCTGATATACATAGGAACACGCCCGTGCAGCTATGCGTTAATCTCCATCCCCTGGGACACAGACCCGCAAGCCTATAGACAGGCTGCAGTGCCCCCAGGTGCACTGCCAGGAACACATTTTGCACATAAGTCTACACTTCCATGCATGTGAGTCACTGGGACTCCAGTGTGCCGAGCCCAGCCTGCTGCATCAGAGGCAGAGGGAGCAAGATTCCTGGCCCCTGGAGAGATAGGTGTGCTCCCTTCCTCTGCCCTTCTTGCCCCTCCCGTGCCCCCAGCCTGCCACCTCTCAGGGGGAGCTGTCCTCCCACCCTGGGAGTAATTAATCATCGTGGCATGTGTGGAAGCTCCAGAGGGATCAGATTCTGCACTGACTCCCCGAGAGGGATGTCCCCAGCCTAGCAGCCACTGGGCAAGCCTGGAGCCCAGAAGGGACAAAGGCCTGTCTGCATCCGCACCTCAAGGCCTGGGAGGAGGCAAGGCCAGGATCCGACCTTCTGCAAAGGGCAGCACGGGCTCCAGGCTGAGAGGGAACCACGCCCCCTCAGGCTCCCCTTTCTGAAACACCTTCAGATGTAGATGCCTGAAGTGCACAGGCATTCCAGAGAAGATGCTGTCTCCAAAAGTCCCTCCCCAAAGGCACATTCATTATAGGACGGAGGGTCAGCCAAGGAAAAAAACTGGCTGGCCCCTCTTCTATCTCCAACCTCCCTGGGGGGCCAAATCCCAGGGGCAGTACCAAGAGACCAAGGACTAACGCTGGCCACCAGTGAACAGGTCTGTGGTTGAACAAGGCCTAGATACCAGGAATGAAAGGCCCTAGAAGGACACTCGAGTCCAATGGAGGAGAAGGGGTGGGCCCGGGTGGCTCTCCAGACCCCACATCCTCTTCAACCAGGCTGGCAACAAGTTTCTCTCTTTTACATGGTGGATTCCACTCAAAGAAATGTTTTTTTCCATCAGACCAGCAAACAGTTAGACATCCCAGTACTGGAAGGCACAGGAAGAAAAGGACAGTCTCACCTGGTGGTGGTAGGAATGCAAATGGGAACTTTGGTTTGGATGGGATATTTAAAATGTGAGTGTGTGTCCCTTGGCCCAGTGATTCCACCAGGACAATCTGTCCAATAGAAACACGTGGACATATGGACGGAGGTGGATAAGCAAGGTGTTTGTGGCAGAACTGTTTATAAAGACAATAAATGGAGGCCATCCAAATGGCATCAGTAGACGAGTGATTAAACAAAGGCCTATCCATGCCAGGGAAGCTGTTAAAAATACAACTGAGGTGGATCCAGTTTACTGGTCTGGAAAAATGTCTGGTGCAAGGAAAGCAGGTCACAGAATAGTGAGACTCTGTTTCCATTTAGGGATTTAAATCGACTCTAAAATTTATACAAAATTGATGCAAAATACATACCCAAATCTATAGAAAAAGGTTACATACCACTGTCTTCAGAGTGGTCCCCTTGGAGTGAAGAGGCAGGAAGGACCTTATATATTTTTACAGATACTCTTGATTCTTTAAAGCTTTGTACAAGTGTTTGTTCATAACTGCATTATCTTTATAATTTAAAAAAAGGAAGTTAAGATTTCTACTCCCACTGTTCAATAGATGGAAGCTCAAAGGAGGCAGAGATCTGCCTCAAAATGCATTTCGGGCAGTGCTGGTTCGGACTGGAGCTTGGCTTTGACCCCAGCCAAGGAGCCTTCCCATGCTGCCCAGCAGCAGGCTTTAGGGCCGCAGACAGGCGCCATGGCTTCTTGGGTGGGAATGGGTAGAGTGCTGGGCTCTGGGCTGCAGGCAGTTGACGCTCAGTAGAGGGAGTGGGGCCACCTGGGTGTGGGGTGATGCCCTCGTTCCTGGAAGGCCCACTTGCATGCTGATTGGTGATTCTTCATCACTGGGAGTCCTAGTGCTCCTGCCCTGGCTTGAGTCCCTGGCTGTGCCAACTCCAGAAATGCTGCTGAGAAGTGCTACCTTGTGCTAAGAGCCCACCAGGTGCTACTGCTGGTGCCGTTTGCTTGGGGCGCTGAGCAGGGCTGTCTTCCTCTGGGAAGGCAGTGTGGTGCAGTGGTGATGGCCAGCCTCTCTGGAGCCAGACTCTTGGGGCAGTACCCAGCACTGCCGCTCACTAACTGGGCTACCTTGGATGGGTCGCATAACCTCTCTGGGCCTCGGTCTCTTCATCTGTTTGACGATGCTAATAGAATCTCATCATAGGGTCATTGAGGGTTTAGCTAAAGTGCTTAGCCCAAAAGTGGAAACCCGACTGTCCATCAGTGGATGAAAGAGCAAACAAAATGTGATATATTCACACAATGGAATATTATTCAGCCATAAGAATGAATGAAGTACTGACACAAGCTACAACATGGATGTAGCTTGGTGACATCATGCAACGTGAAAGAAACCAGGCACAAAAGATCGCACATTGTGTAACTCCATTTATATAAGACATCCAGAATAGGCAACTCCACAGACAGAAAGTAGATTAGGTAGATTAGTGCTTGCCCGGCTAGGGGATGGGGAGTGACTGCTTAATATGTACAGGGTTTCTCTTTTTTGGGGTGATGAAAATGTTCTGCAATTACAAATTAAAAACCACTGCATTGTATACTTTAAAAGGGTAAATTCCATGGCATGTGAATTATATCTCAATTAAAAAATAGCAAAAAGAGAGCGTTAAGAATGAATATAAAAATTTATGAAAAAAATAAATAAAGGGCAGTGCGATGGTGGCTCAGCAGGTAGAGTTCTCGCCTGCCATGCAGGAGACCCAGGTTCGATTCCCAGTGCCTGCCCATGTCAAAACAAACAATGGATGTGTACCATACAGTGCTATTGTATTGGTGAGAAATTGATCAAACTTAAACATACACCGATGGGGTAAAAAATGCATTATGATACCACCTTATGATATATTATGTAGCTGCGAATAAAATCTTGTTTGGGAAAATTACAAAAATGAAAGTAAAGGGCTGAGGACAGCGTCTGACATATATTAAGTACGGTTAGTGTCAGCTGTTATTTGTGAACCATGGAACAACCCTGTAAGGTGAGGTCTCGTCTCCCCATTTGGCAGATGAGAAGACTGAGGCTTGGGGAGAAGGCATGAAGTGGTAGCTCTGCCCCCCCTCTGGTCTGCTGCCAGGGCAGTTTTGAGTCAGGGAAGGGCTGAGTCTTGGTGTCTGGCCAGTCTGGGTGCCCGTCCTCGCTCTGCCACTTTCTGGCTGAGAGGCCTTGACCATGCCTGTCCCTCCACCAGCCTGAGCCTCTGTTGTCTGGCCTGTGGGGTGGGGGTAATAGGGTGCTTGGGAGGATTCTCTGCGACCATGCAGTCGGAGTGAGGCCCTGCCGCGGTGGGGCCCAGGTGGCAGAATTGGGACCAAATGGGTGGAGACCCCAGGAACTCTTCCTGCAGCCTGAGCTGCCCAGGGGTGGTGAGCCAGCATCCCTGGGGAACCGGGGAGGGGGCACATCAAGCAGAGGCCAGGCACATGAGCTTTCTCCCTGCAGTCCTTTTCCCACCTCCCAGGGGCCTCGGTTTCCCCCTCAGAGCCAGCCCAACACTGGTTATGATCAACACGTTCCTGGGGCCCGTGTGGGCTGGGTGGAGATCCCAGCTTCCCTACCATTGCTTTCTGGTGGCATGGCCCCCGGCAGGGAAGTCCACCTCTTCGAGCCTCAGTTTCCTGATCTGAAAATAGAGCAGCCACCTCCCTGGACCTTGTGGAGATTAGATGAGAGGTGCTTAGCACAAGGCCCACCGCACCGGCATCCCTCAAGGCCCGTTGGCTAAAATTACTACTATTACAGCTTTATGAGCCATGAAGGGGGCTGGAGGACATGCCTGGAGGCAGGGGGCTGGCCCCATTAGCCCCTGGCCCCTGGCTCCCGGCCTGCAGTCCCCTCACTCCCTTTGGCACCAAATGATCGACAGGCTGGGCCGGTGGCGTCCTGGCAGGCCTGTCCTGGCAGCTGTTCCTACAAGGCGGGGCCGCCGAGCAGCAGCGGAGAATTAATTAGGCCGCATTCCTGGTCCAGGGGCCTGCATGCACAGCCCCCTTCTGAGCCGCCCAGGGCTCTTGGCTCAGCTCCCCAGCAGGCCGAGGCGAGGCCCAACTCCGCTCTCTGCCGAGAGGGGCTGGGAGGGCCCTCCTGAGCTGGAAGCCCTGGCCCGGGAGGGGCCAGTGATAAGCCAGCCACCCAAGGTCAGCTCCCGTCCTGGCTCTCCCCCATCGCTCAAGTTCGAATTCCTGGTTCTGGCACTGGATGCCGCTCCCAGCCTGGCCCCTGCCAACCGGGCCAGCTGCTTCTCCCTGGACTCTTCCTGCCCCGGTCAGACACCTCACACTATTTCCCCGCCTGTGATGCCAGCAGGTGCCAACCCCCTGTCCCCTCTCTCCCAGCCCCACCAGCCAGGAGGGCAGCTCATAGCATGCATCCGCCCCTGTCACTTTTCTCTGCCCTGGTCTGCCTTCCCTGCCAGCCTCTCAGAGGTTGTTGAGGGCAACAAGTGTGGTTTAATCCAGAGGTGTGACACACTGACAGAGGGTAAGGATGACACTTGCTGTGGGTCTGCCCAGCCTGTAGCCTCCCCTCCTGTGTCAGGAGCTCAGGACTTGATCTGGTTGGTGCTCAGGAAGGCTTTTCTCATTCCTGTCTGTTCCCTTTCCTGCCTTTCTCATGTCCCCCCTGTTTTGTGCTCCCCAAAAGAGGCTGAGAATAGCTCCCTGCCCCCATAGAGCCTTCACTTATGCTGTTCCCTCTGCCCAGGATGCTCTTTTTCTTCTTCCTTCTTCACTTGAATGGCCCTGCAGAGCTTATCTTAGATGTCACCTCCTCCAGAAAGCCACCCCGGGCTTCCCAGTCCCAGGGACTCCATCCCAGTATGGATATACTCTCTCAGAAAGGGAGGGTAACATAGAAGCTAAAAATATGAGCCCAGGGTTTGATCCCAGCTCAGCCTCTTGCTGACTGTGTGGCCTTGAGCAAGTTGCTTAACCCCTCTGTGCCTCAGTTGCTTCAAACATAAAATGGGAATAATAATGCTAAGACCTGCTGCATGAGGTTGCTATAAGGAATCAAGGAGTTAATATGTGTAAAGTACTTAGTAAGCACTCAATAAAGGTTAGCTATTATTTTTATCACAGACTTTAACAGCTTGTTTTCTTGAACGGCTCTCCCACTGACTGGCGAGGGCAGAAGCTTATCTGGCCTGCGCACTAGATTCGCCCAGAGATGCTTATTCATAATCGCTGAATGAATAGATGGCCGCATTCCAATGATTTACTGCCCTGATAGGCAAATGAGTTTTCTGAACTGAAAACCTGGCTTCTATTTTTAATGAGAGAGAGAGGAAGAGAAAGAGAGAAGAGCTGATTCCCTGGGGTTCTTTCCTGGGGCATAGCTGAGCAAGGGATGGGGGCAAGGCAGGCTAGAGGGAAAGGACATGGTCTCCCCCTCACCACGCCTAGACACGCGTCCAGGCCCTGGACATGGGCTCTGAGCCACAGCCCCCTCCTGTGCAGGTAACCCCAGTAAATTAGGGTCACCCTGCACCCCCTTCTGCCCTTTCCCAGTCAGAAGGAATACTGATTTGACTTAAAAAGCCTTGAAAACTCTGTGATGTATTTACTAAAAAGGCAGAAAAAGGTGAGATATTTTCCCCCCACAAAACCCAGATAGACTTCCTAAAATTTAGTCACCTTTCTTCCCAGCCCATCAGAGCATTCTAGAAGCAGGCATAGGTCGTGGGTGCACATGACCCTTGAACTTTCAGGGCCTGAGCCGGAGGCCCCCATGGTCCCCAGTGTCACCCCTGCCTTTACCTACCTCCTGGGCCTCCTCTCCTTCCCTTAATCGACTCTGTTGCTTACTCATTTGGGGCACTGTGCTGAATCCCGGTGTGCTAAGGGCAGCAGGGGCCTGCTTCCTCCAGGCTTCCAGCACCCCCATGGTCCTGGGACTGCCCTGCTCTGACTTGGCTTTTGGCTCTTTGTAATCCCCTGGGAAGCTTATTGGGTTCCAAGGGGGCAGGACCATTTGAATGGGGTGCAGGGCTGCCAGCGAGGGACATGGCCCTGGCACCAGGCCAAGCTGCAGGTTGAGAGGTGTGCTGCGCCGTGGGCTTGGGGTAGGGAAAACAACGGGCTGTGGCAGGCCCCATGGCATCCATTCTCACCTGCCAAGCTGCCCTGTAGACCTCTCTGAGCTGGTGGTGACTTTCCTTCCCTGCCTCCTGTCTCCTCATTCACTCTGCCCTGACCAGCCTTCAGCGGCATCTCTCCAAAGCCTGGCTCTGACTGAGGCCCGCCCCTGCACGCAAACTTCCTGGTCCCCCATGGTCTGCCTTTACTCTGCCTTCAAGGCCTCTTTGGCTTCCTCTTTGGGGTTCTGCTGCTGCCAGCCCCCAGCCCTAGGGATTCTCCGTAAGATCCTTCCTTGTCAATCTCACTTCCCTTCCTTCACCCTTTCTCTTCCCCGGGCCTGGAATTCCCACACTATGTTCTATTTATTCGAAACTTACTCATCTCTTGAGGTCACAGGAATATCACTTTTGTCCAGGAGACCTTCCCTGAGCGACCTCCATCCCTGCCCAGCCGGCTGACCCCAGTCTCCCCCCTACTTCAGCCCTATCCCCTTTGTCCCATTCCCTACACAGTCACGTCGACCCCACGATTAGCCTCTGCCTCTGAGCCCTGGGCTGAGCTCGGCACCACAGCTTATCCATTTAGTGTTCACATCAGCCCTGTGACTTAGGGACTATTATTTCCCACTTTATAGATTAAAAAACTGAGGCTTAGAGGGAGATTTGTCCAGTGTCACACTGCTGGCAGTAGTGGTCCATGAATTCAATCAATAAATATTTATTACATACATACGTACTACAGGCTGTGGGCCCAGAATGCCTGGGGTGCCAACACTTACTGTGTGACCTTAGGCAAGTTGCTTGCCTTCTCTGTGTATCAGTTTCCTCACGTGTAAAATGGGGATAATAAAAGTGCCTATGTCCTAGAATTGATGTGAGGATGAAATGAGTTAATCTGCATAAAGTGCCAGTACACAGAAGGAGCACAACACATATTAACTGTTCCTGTTATTCTTTCATGATGGGGTCAGGGCTGGCTTCACCAACAAGGCAGGGTTGGAACCGGCCATCAGTAATTATTTCTCACTCTGAAATCTGCCATTCCCAGCATGGGCCTGCTACTGGGACAGGCTGAGCTTACTCCCAGGGGGATTCGTCAAGGATGGAGGCTGTGGTGGATTCAGGTGGCTGCCAGCAGGGGTGGCCCTGCCTGTGGGCTGCTCCTGGGACCCAGATGGGCTGTTTCTTGGACCTTGGCAGGATCGGCCACCCCAGTCTTGGGGCCCTGGGCCTCTGCTGTTGGAGAAGGGTTGAACCCCATTCCAGCAGGGCCCCAACCAATGCCCAAGGTGAGGGGCAACGCCAAGACCAGGCTGTATTGTCCCCTCCCCTCCCACAGCACCAATGGCTGACCGCTAGGGCTGCACACAGCCTCAGAATCCATCTGGCCCACCCCTCAATGGACAGATTTGCACCAAGTGGCATGGCCAACCCCCTAGTGGGACCGGGTGGCAGGAACAGAAGGGGTCTCAGCACCCTCAAAGTCCTGATACCTACCAAACCTGTCTTGGGAAAGATCTGGACACCAGGTTCTGGCTGGGTGAGAACATAGGTTCTGGAATCCTGGATGTCAGAGCTACAAATGGCTCAGGCACATGACAGGCAAAGCTCAGAGAGGGCAAGTTAGCAGCCAGAGGAGCCCAGCAATGATGGGGAGTGGGACCCAGGGCTCCCTTTCTTCCTTTTCCTATATCCCCTTAACTTCTAAGTAGCTCCTTCCTGAGAGAGGCGACCATTAGTCAACATAAAACATCAGATATCACGTCATTGTTTATTACAAATAAAGTTCGCAGTTAATAACTGAGTCTAAAAAAATACTTTAAAATAAATAATTGGAATTCTCAAAGTTCCTATAGAAAATAAGTTATATACAGACGGATGAAGCAGAGCAGGCCCTTCTCACTGGAAGTGTCCCAGGGACTTTGGGTGGGGAGAACCGGAGAGGACAGATGGCAGCCAGCCAGGATACCAGGCCAGGGGCTGGGGGGCCCATCGAGCGCCTCCAGGGCCGGCTGAGGCACGACCATCCACCCACTGCACAGTGGCTCCTGGTTTGTGGCCCGATGGTTGGGACACCCCTTGGGGCATGGCCTCTAGTTTCGGCTCTCCCCACGCAGTTCCCTTCGCCAGGCAGGGCCGTGGGCCAGGAGCAGGAAGGCTGCTCTGAAGTCTGGGGGCTCATGGCTTTCCTGGGCAGTGTGAGGCATGGAGCTTCCTTGAGAGATGCTCCCTCACCTGGGTGAGGAGGTGGGAGCTTGCACCAATCCCAGCAAGAGGGTCCAGTTCAGTGGGGCCATGGCCCCACTCCCAGGAAATAGGTGGAGGGTCTTCCACGGGCCCTGGGTGACCCCTCTCCTTCCGCCTCCACACGGGCTTCCTTCCCAACGTTACTCCAGCTCCCGGCGCTATCTCTTCCTCCGCTTGGAGTGTGTGGGTCTGGGTTCCCTTGTCGCCTCCTGTCGTTGCCTGGCAAAGTGGATCTGGGCTGCAGAAATGTCCCTGGAAATCAAGAGGGAGGACAACTTAGCATCTCAGAAGAAATGGACTGTCCACAGCTCCCTGTGTGGGGCAGGGGTAAAGGGGACTGGAACCCTGGAACTGACGCTAGGATCATGGCAGCCCTGGGATTAAACGCTGGTCTCCGCTGACCCAGAAAACAAAGTCTGCACACGAAGGGCAGGCCAGACTAGCCTGGAAGCTTCCCTGCCACGGGGGCTTCGACCAAGTTGGTGCTCAGTAGCACCCAGTGCTGTCAGAATGACCGGGTGGCTCAGAGCAGCCCAGCATTGTCTCCTGTGACCTGCCTCCCTACCTCTGCCCCTTTGCTCGCACCTTTCCTTCCAGGATATATACCTTTCCTTGCACCCAAGCACCACTCGCTAAAGTACTACCCATTCTTCAAGGTCCAGTGCAAGGCTGCTCTGGCTGGCCCAGGCAAATGTGGGTCCTGGGCTGCTCTTTGAACCTGGCTGGGACCCTCGTGCCATCTGGGCGGCCACGTCCTGGCTCATGGAGTTCTAGCCTGAGAGCCTGGTGGCTCGTTTCCGTTCCCAGCTATGGGAACTTGGGCCTCCCTGAGCCCCTTTCTCAGTCTGTAAAATAAAAACAGGCAACCTACCTTAGTTGACGTGGCAGGGGCTGCGAGGTCAGCAAAGCAAGCTGTTTGTACACTAAGAAGTGCTGCACAATTGCACCATTTTATCCTGACTTCTTTCACCCTAAGACAGTTTCTGAGTATTTGCTGGGTCCCACCATCCCACCTTTCTGCCTTTTCTTCTATTTTTTCTGCCTCACCTCAAAGATGGGAGCTCTGAGAGCCAGGCCTGGGCCCACTGCCCAGCCTGAGGAGCCATCGGTGACAAAATTAAGAATGGCCAGCAGCTCAGAGCTGCCCCTGGGTGCCAGGCGCTGCCCAATGTGCTTCCCATCCGCCTACACACTTAATCTTACAAACACCCCTGAACTGGATAACACAGTGTCCCCATTTCAAAAATAGGAAACCGAAGCACAGAGAAGTTAAATGACTTGTCCAAGGTCACAAAGCTTGTTGGTGGCAGGGCTGGGGCTCAAACCAGGCAATCCTGGTTCCAGACACCACCTCTTTCACCAAGACAAGACACAGCCAGGTGTTGGGATTCTATTCTCGAGTCAGTTTGATTAAGCACGAGTGTATTCCTGGATATCTACTCTGTGTCAAGCCTCAAACCGAGCTGTGCTGAGGCCACCGGGGAGGAGGTCCGGCCTGGGGAAAGATGGAGGTAGCAGCCTGGGCGGTGCACCCCTCCAGACCCCAGCACGTGGCTGGTGCTTGATTCCAACACAACCTGCAGCCGTGATCCTTCCACGGTCATGAACCTGGAAATGCTCCTTACTCTCTAAGAAAGTACACTGCTAGGCCCGTGGTAGCCAAGAGCACGGTGGCTAAAAGAATAGACTCTGGATTCCTTCAGCCAGATGCCACTGACTGCTGTGTGATCTCGGGCAAGGGGTTTCACCTCTCTGAGCCTCAGTTTCTCTTGGCTTCCCAGCGGGAATCCAGTCCTGCCTCAGATGGAGAACAAGTGATGCGTGCAAAGCATACAGGGGACACTCAGTCACTGTGGGCGCCCCTTACCTCAGCTGCTGGAGGAGCTCCCCTGCCGTGGCCCATGTCTTGCCAGCCTGGAGCACGTCTGCAGGGGTCCCGCTGCCAGGGACTGCCACGGCTTCAGCCCTGAATGGATGACATCAGGGCCTGAGTGAGGGGCTGTCTGGGACTCTGCAGCCACCTGGCTGCAGGCCCAGCCCAGCCCCCACCACGCCCCCCCATCCGCCCTCAGGAGCAGATCTATTTCCAACCCCGTGCACCTGGCATCCTTCCTTTCCCAGGTGGGGTGGGGACCGAGGAAAACTGAGCTACCGGGAATGTGTTCTTAACCTCAGAGAAAGGCAGCTGGGTGGCCAGCCTTCCCAGAATCTGGCCACCTGCACCAGAGGGAGGCCCTTTGCAGGGGAAACTGAGGCAAGGGCGGAGCCACTGCTCTATCCCCAGAGGAGGAGTTTCTCGTAAACCATCATAGGAACTGGAGCTCTGGATTGCAAAGCCAGTTCCTGCTTTTCCCAAATGCTCCAAACAAAGTCCCTCTCCCTTTTACAGTTGGGAAAACTGAGGCCTAGGGCAGGTAAAGGGTTTAGCACAGGTGCCCTGCAATTCTGTGACAACTCTAGGATGGTGCCAAGGCCTCCCAAAGTCCCCTGGGCCTCTGGTCAGAATCCAAAACCAGGTGGACCTGGTCAGACAGACCAAGGCTGAGGACCAGCTTTTCCTTCTGACTGGTGGAGTGAACTGACAGGACAAGCCCCAGCCCGTGTCTGGGTCTGAGCTGCTGCCTCCACCGTCACCGGTGGGGGGGGCGTCCTTCCTGCCTAGCAGTGGGGACCTCAGTACTCTCAGGAGCCCCCAGTGCTGGGCAGTGGGTGGGACTCAGGGTTGACTGGGTCCTCGCCGGAAGGAAAGCTGCCCACCCACCCTGGGCAGCCTGGGACGCTGCCAGCTCCCGACCAGCCCCTCAGCTCTTCTACTGAGTCTCCTGGACACCCCGCTCCCCAGGGCGGGTCCAGGCTAGAGCAGCTGCCCCTGGCCGCTGCAGGCCGGGGGCCCACTTACCACGGCCTTCGGTGGCAGAAGGTGGCACAGGCGGGGTCCCGGGCACCAGAGCACTCGCAGCGCCTTGGCAGGGAGCGGCGCCGGCGTCTTGGCGGGTTTCCCAGGCCGTAAGGAGCTGTCTGTCTGTGGGCGGGCAGCCAGCAGGGTAGGGGTGGAGGGCGGAGGGAGGAAGAGAAAAAGAGAGAGAGAGAAAGGAGACGAGATAAATCATGACCATCGGCAAGCAGGCGCTGTCCACACTGCAGGCTGCAATGGCCAGCCATGCCACCAAGGTGGCAGTGAAAAGGTCCTAGATCCTGATCTCAAGAAGACCTGCCACTGACCGTCACAGCGTCCTCCACGGGTGCCAGGGGCCCCTGCCCCCCACCCCCACCCCAGGTTCAGCTCAGCCAGATCTCCCAGCCTGGGGTGGACGGAGGCTGTGGAAATTGTGGTCCCACCCTCACTTGGGGAGTCTCTCCAACCCCACTCCCCTCCCAGACAGGAACTCAAGCTGGTAGAGCCAGGCTGCTCCCCCCACCCGCCCAAACTTCTGATCTCCAAGCATGCCCTGAGTTAGCCCCGGAGGAAGGGAGAAAACACCCCACTTCACAGCAGGAAGCACCCAGACTCACAGGGAGGCTGCCCTCACAGGTCACCCCCTTGCTAGGAGAGGCAATAAACATGCCTTGGGGCTTTGGCTTTAAAACGTTGCGTGGGGGGTGGGGGTGGGGTGTGCAGAATTGTCAGGGAGAATTGATTTCCGATTCAGAGCCTGGCCAAGGTAGCCAGCGGGCAGGGCAGGGGACTCGTGGCGGCCAGGCCCAGCACCTGCAGGTCACAGAGCTAATTTTAGACAATGTGGTTGGTGCTGTAATGCCGAGGAGGGCGACCCGGCACGCAGGGACTGGCAGGGTTCCCGCCCTAAGTGAGTGTTTGGATGGGGATTAGCTCCACACACGCTTACGTGCCGGGCTTCTCTTGCCTTTTGCAATTTGGGGCAGGAAAAAAAAAAAAACACAAACACACAGAAACTTCAACTTGAGGTATGCAGTGGCCCCGAGGCAGCCCGGGTGCCGGTGGAGCAGACCCACCCTGGCTATGCCAGGTGACATAGGGCAGGCTCCTCATCTGTCATTTGGGGATGGCAGCTGCCCGCTGGGGTGGCCGGGGGTGGGGGGTGGGGGCTCATGCCATGATGGCGCACGTGCAGTGCTTGGCGCAGGGCCTGGCTCAGTCAAGGCTGAGCTGTCATTCATCGCATCAGTCTTGGAGGACAACGCAGAGGCAGCATGACAGCCCGGGCCCAGGCTCTGCCATCCATGCTTCTGGGATGGAATCTTTGCCCTACCTTCCTGTGTGATCTTGGGGAAAGCGCCTAACCTCTCTGAGTCTCAGTACCCAGATCTGGAGAATGGGGCCAATACTTTCTAACCAGGCAATCCTGAGAATCTGCAGGAGACAGGTCTCTACAATGCCCAGGTCGGCCCCCAAGTAATATCAGCCCAATACTCACATTTGGAGTCCCAAGGAGAGGTAGACTGTGCCAGAGGCTCCCCAGCATGTCAGCACCCCCACCGGGGATCCCCCACCCCTAGCAGCCCCCAACTGGTTCCCCATGGTGGCTCACCCTGGAGTGTTCACCCAGATGATGTCCAGATGGCAGAAGTAGACGCATTCCTTGTCGAGCCAGGAGCTGCAGGAGCAACGCCGAGGCCTCAGGTGGGCCCCTTGGGCACGGTGCAGAGGCACTGGCTGCTCGGGGGCCGCTGGGGCCTGGCCCTCTCCTGCACGCACCGGAGGGAGAGAGAGGCGGAGAGGTGGGTCAGGGCGCCTGGGACAGCCAGAGGCAGGGGCGATGGGCCGATGGGTCGGAGCCCCTTCTCTTGCATAATCGAGGAAGTTGGCACTTTCTCTGCTCAGAAGCTGCACTCCCAGGGGAAGCCTGGAGCAGCCGTGTGGGAAGGGCCAGCCGCTGCCCCGTGCCTCCTGCACCTCTGCACTTGCCCAGCACGGCTGCCGCCGGGACCCCACTCCCGTAACGCCCCCAGCTGGCTTAGGGGGCACCGCAGCCCCGAGGGGGAAGGCACTGAGGAACCGACCCAGGGGCTGCAGCAGGCGGGCGAGGCCAGGGCGGCTCACCTTCATGCAGGGCCAGGAGCAGGGCTAGCACGATGGAGCACCAGGCGGTGGGCAGGGCAACCATGGTGGCGGCGGGGTGCGAGGCTGGCCCGGAGCAGGGAGTGCCTGTTGCTGGTGTCCTGCTGCCCAGCCGAGCCGGTAGCTCAGTGACTTGGTGCCCTGTGTGGCGCCTCTTATAATACCAGCACCCAGCCCCGCCCCTGCCCGCCCGTCCAGCCCTGCCTCACTGCACCGGTGGGCTGCGAGCCAGGGACACCGCCTCCTCCCCAGGCGCCGGGCCCGCCCCGGCCTCCTTGGGGTGGGGGGTGGGGTGGGGGG
>PVIY010052754.1:0-15051 GCA_004026745.1 Myrmecophaga tridactyla
CCTTTCATTCCCATAAGTTCTGTGATTTGTTTTTTCAGACTTTCGATTTCTTCTTTTTGTTCATTCCTTGTCTTCTTTATATCCTCCCTCAATTCATTGATTTGGTTTTTTGATGAGGTTTTCCATGTCTGTTCGTATATTCTGAATTAATTGTTTCAGTTCCTGTATATCATTTGAATGGTTGGTTTGTTCCCTTGACTGGACCATATCTTCAATCTTTCTAGTGTGATTTGTTATTTTTTGCTGGTGTCTAGGCATTTAATTACCTTAATTAGTTTATTCTGGAGATTGCTTTCACTTCTTTTACCTAGGGTTTTATTGCTGAATGAATTTGTTGTCTGTCTGTTCTTTGACATTCAGTTCAGCTTTATCTGGACCTCTAGCTTAAGTTTTGTGTAGCAGAGGAGAATTTTTCAGTTCTTGTTTTCTTGTTTCTTGCCCTGCTTGTATGGTGCCTTTCCCCCCTCACACTTAGGAGGGTCTATTTAGGTATTATAGACCCCAGCCGGATTTTCCCAGACCAAAATGGCCTCCTATCAGGAGGAAAGAGTCACCTGTGTCAGTTTTCCCTGAGTGTGAGACCCAGCAGGTTGAAAGACTCTCCTGTGAAGTCTCTGGACTCTGTTTTTCTTATCCTGTCCCGTATGTGGTGCTTGTGTGCCTGCAGGTCCCGCCAGCATAAAATGATGCGGTACCTTTAACTTTGGCAGACTCTCCCTGCTGGGGGTCGGTGGAGACCGAGTACAGTTTGTAGGCTGGTTTTAATGGCTTCAAATTGCCAAGCCCTGGTGTCTGAATTCCTTGAGGGAGGGATTCCACCTAAGTTGGGCTTCACCCCTCCCCTGGGGAAGGCACAGGCTCCACACAAGCCCTCAAACGAGCTTGTTTCTGCCTATGCCTGGGGCAGCTGCAGCCTGAGGAGCCCTGGTGCTATATCCAAAGGCAGTCAAGCCTTTGTAGGAACACAGCCACAAAAACCTCTGTTTCCTTCCTTTTTTTATTTTTCCTTTTTCCGTCAGCCCTGCTCCCTTGGTGCCGGGGATAAAATGAGCGACCCCCGCTTTGACCAGGTTTACCTGAGCTGGGGGTCCTATTTTTAGTAGTCAGAATTTGTTAATTAATTCCACAATTGGCATTTGGTTGGGCTCAGCCTCTGCTGCTGGTAAAGTCTCTTTCCTTTCCCCCTGGGAAGCAGCCTGTGGGGGAGGGGCACTGGCTGCTGCACTTGAGGAACTCATGGTTCTGGGGGGGGCTTGCAGCTGGTCCAGACTGGGGTACGCTGTGTGTTCAGTCACTGATGTGGCCCCAGGAGTTGTTCTGTACGGTTTCTGGTTATTTAGTAGTTGTTCTGGAGGACGAACTAAAATGCACATATTGTTAAGCTGCCATCTTGGCCCGGAAGTCTGGGTCCAACTTTCTTATAGGTTGTTTTTGTTTGTCAAAGCTGCTGGAATGCTATATACCAGAAATGGAATGAGTTTTAAACAGGAATTTATTAAGTTACAAGTTTACAGTTCTAAGGTTATAACAGTGTCCAAACTAAGGCATCCAGAGAAAGAAATCTTGACTCAAGAAAGTCCGATGTCTGTCACATGGGAAGGCACATGGTTGGCATCTTCTAGTCCTTGTTCCTGGTTCCATTGCCAGTGATGCCAGTGGTTTCCTCTCTAAGCATTGGTGGGCCTTCACTTAGCTCCTCCAGGATACTACTCTGGGTTCTAGCTTACTTTGTGTCTCAGGGAAGGCACATGGTGACATCTGCTCTCTCTGTTGGACATTCCAAGCATCTCCAGATGTCTGTGTCTCTGTCAACTCTGAAGCAACTGTTCTCCAAATGTCTGAGCTTCCTCCAAGATGTTTCCCCTTTAAAAGTCTCCAGTAAACTAATCAAGATTTACCTTGAATGGCTGGAGTCATATCTTCATCTAATCAAAAGGTCATACCCACAATTGGGAAGCAATTTAAGCTAAGAGTTTTCATGGAAACAATTCATTAAAAGGATTTCCACCTTAAAATATTAATCAATATTGAAAGAAATATGGCTGCCCCCACAAGGTTGGATCAGGAAAAAGACATGGCTTTTCTGGGGTACATAACAGCTTCAAACCAGCAGTTAAGTATTTTCTGAAAGAGACCTTGGCATATTACTTCTTTTGTTTCTGGGTTATTTTGCACAACACATTGTCCCTAAGGTTTATTCAGTTCAGTATATGCTTCTTGATGCCCTTTGTTTTTGTGGCTGCACTATATTCCATCATAAAAATGTATTATAGTTCACCATTTTGCTTCTTAATCACTCCCTCCATCTATTGGGCATCATGGATAATGTCCAAAATAAACAAACCATGTCTTACAGTATCCTCACTTGCTGTGTACAATCAACAGCACTCTCAATTTTAGACAGTTTTCATTGGTCCATAATGACGACTGACAAACACAGCATCACCAACTATTAAATCAAAACTACCCCTTATCACTACTTGTTCATCCCCAACTTTCCCCCTAATTAGTTGTCCCTGGCAGTGCTGTGGTACTGTTGATGTCTTCCTATTAACCATTGGCCATAGCATGCATTTTTAGTTTTCCCCCATACCCCTCTGCTATTGACTGTGAGTCCACTATTGAACCTTTGAAATAGCTCATGCTAGAACTTATTTATAATTGTAGATTTAGTCAGTGGGATACATGGCACTGTACATCCCCTTTCAGTCATATTCACCTTCAATATGGCAGTGCCACTTATAACACTGCTAATTAGTTACCATCACTTCTGTCCATTCCCTTGCATTTAGGTTCAGCCTCATTGGATAGCCTTTCTCTTGTCTCTCGCTTCTTTGTACCTCTAAGTCTCCTGTATCTGTAGGTCAGTGTAACCTCTGAGATTACCTTTACCAAAATCATAATAGTGAAATCATTTCGTATCTGTCCTTCTGTGTCTTATTTATTTCACTCAGCATTATATCCTCAAAGTTCATCCACGTGGTCATATGCTTTGGGACCTCATTTTGTCTTACTGCTACATAATATTCCCTTGTATGTATATGCTACATTTTGTTTATCTACTCATCTCTTGGTGGTCTATCTCTACACTTTTGATTCTATTCCATTGATTGATACTTTTATCTTTATGGCAGTACCATGCTGTTTTGACCACTGTGACTTTGTAGTAAGCTTTAAAGTCAGGAAGATAGTCTTCCCATTTTGCACTTCTTTTTAAGGATATTTTTAGGTATTTGGGATCTCTTACCTTTCCAAATAAGTTTTATGACTAGCTTTTCCAAGTCTTCAGGTAGGTTGTGGGGATTTTGATTGGTATTGCATTGAATCTGAGGATCAGTTTGGGTAGAATTGACATCTTAATGACATTCAGCCTTCCTACCCATGAGCATAGAATGTCTTTCCATATGTTTAGGATATTTGTTTATTTCTTTTAGCAATGTTTTGTAGTTTTCTGTGTACAAGTCTTTGATACTCCTTTTTAGGCTTATTCCTAGATACCTGATTCTTTTGGTCGCTATTTTAAATGGAATTTTTCCCTTAGTTGTCTACTCAGATAGGTTATTGCTTGTGTATAGGAACATTACTGATTTTTGTACATTAATCTTATATCCCGCTACTTTGTTGAATTTGTGTATTAACTCAAGTAACTTTGTTGTAGATTTCGCAGGGTTTTCTAAGTATAGGATCATGTCATCTGCAAATAATGAAAGTTTTAGTTCTTCCTTTCCTGTTTGCATGCCTTTTATTTCTTTTTCTTGTCTAATTGCTCCATCTGAACTTGTAGTACAATGCTGAATAATAGTTATGGGTATACTTGTTTCCTTCCCCATCTTAGGGGAAAGGCTTTCAATTGCTCACTGTTTTTTTTTCTTTTTTTTGATACCATTTTGTCTTCAGCAATAATTATTGACGAAAATACATTCATATAAGCCCCAAAGAGGAATTCGTTCAACACAGGTTTCACTTGTGCCTGAAAATACAGGGAATAACATTTCCTTATGGTCAGTTTCTTATATATCCTGAAGAAATAAGGAAATAATGCAAAACATTTTGAAATGTCTTTCTGCTCATTTGACATCTATTACAATTAAACATTCTCTTGTAAAAGTGATGGCTGAGAAGGACAAATCTGTCTTCCTTCAGTCACTACAAACTGAATTCAGGAGATAAGCTGCATACTGGGGGGGTGGGGGGGGTGGGAAGGGGATGCATGAGGTTATTGATTCAAAGCAGAGTACCATCAGAATACTGAATTCCAAAAGGAGTTCAGCACAAGCACAATCCTTCAGGATTGTTCTAGATAAAGCCTGACATCCCTCATGAGGAACTCAAGGCTTCTAGAGTGCTTGAAACCCAAGCTTCAGTTGCCCCAAACCGCTTCCAGTTCCTTGAAAGCTTGCATCTCTTCATTACTGTTCCTGGGCCTATGTGGCTGACACACTCCTACTCTCCTTTTCTCCCCATTTCACCCCTTCTCATCCTTTAAGACACAAGTCTGGAGAGGCCTTTCTTTCACCTGTGCCTTCATCCTCCATCTGGAAGAGGTGCCACTCCTTGGTGTTTCCAAGGCATCTGGGCTTATTTCCATCACAGAGGAAATATGTTTACCTGTTTCCCCTACCAGTAAGAGCGTCTCATGTTTTTGAATTCTGTTTGCTTTTACAAAGCTAGAATCTAGCAAAGTGTAGTACTTGAAATTGACTGAATGAACCAATTATTGAATAACTAAAATCTCCCAACGTTTTCTTGTGGATTTTTTTTCCTACTGCAAAAATGTTTTTAAATTTGTACATTTAGTCACTATCATTGTACACTCTAGGCATTCCTGGATTATACCATCTCAGTCTCTATCGTATATCTTTCCTTCTGGTTTCATATGTGCCCCCAGTTCTCTTCCCTTTATCATTCTCACATTCATCTTCATTCACTGTACTTACATTATTGTGTTACAATCAAGTAGTATTGTGCTGTTCATTTCTGAATTTTTACAATCAGTCCTGTTGCACAATCGGTATCTCTTCAGCTCTAATTACTTAATCTATCTCTTGATAACCTCTCTTCTTAACTGAAATTCTCCAAGTTCACTCATTAATGTTAGGTCATATCAGCGAGACCATACAGTTTTGTCCTTTTGTTTCTGGCTAATCTCACTCAGCATAACGTCCTCAAGGTCTATCCACGTTGTTACATGCTTCATGACTTTATTCTGTCTTACACCTGTGTCATATTACATTGTATGTATATACCACAGTTTGTTTTAGCTACTAATCTGCTGATGGACATTTGAGCTGTTTCCATCTCTTGGCAATTGTAAATAATGCTGCTATAAACATTGGTGTGCAGATGTCCATTTATGTCCTTGTCCTCATGTCCTACGAATAGATACTTAGCAATGGTATTGCTGGATCATATGGCAATTCTATACTTAGCTTTCTGAGGAACTGCCAAACTGCTTTCCACAGCGGTTGTACCATTTTACAATCCTACCAACAGTGGATAAGTGTGCCTCTTTCTCCACATCCTCTTCAGCACTTGTAATTTTCAGGTTTTTTTTTGATAAGGTCATTGTGGTGGGTATGAGAGGATATCTCATTGTGGTTTTGATTTGCATTTCTCTAATAGCCAGGAAAGTTGAGGATCTTTTTTGATGTGCCTTTTAGCCATTTGTAGTTCCTCTTCTGAGAAGTATTTGCTCAGGTCTTTTGCCCATTTTTTAATTGTTCTTTTTTTTTTCTTTTTTTTTTTTTACTTAGGCAGGCACTGGAGATTGAACCTGGATCTTTGGCTTGGCAGGTGAGCATTCTGCCTGCTGAGCCACCATGGCCCACACTGGTTGTTTGTCTTTTTGTTATTGAGTTGAGCAATCTCTTTATATATTCTGGATACTAGATCCTTATCTGATATGTTGTTTCCAAATATGTCTCCCATTGTGTAGGCTGCCCTTTTACTTTCTTGACAAAG
Organism: Myrmecophaga tridactyla; assembly: GCA_004026745.1. Taxonomy (NCBI): domain Eukaryota; kingdom Metazoa; phylum Chordata; class Mammalia; order Pilosa; family Myrmecophagidae; genus Myrmecophaga; species Myrmecophaga tridactyla. The sequence continues at coordinate 5,962 of PVIY010052754.1, forward strand.
TTCTTTGATGCCCAAAATGTTTAATTTTGAAGAGTTATTTCTTTCTTCATTGCTCGTGCTTTGGGTGTATATAGGAAACCACCTCCTATTACAAGTTTTTTTTTTTTATTAATTAAAAAACTTAACAAAAGAACATTAAGATATCATTCCATTCTACATCCTATTACAAGTTTTATAAGATATTTTCTTCTAAACGTTTTATGGTCTTAGGTGTCATGTTTAGGTCTTTGATCCATTTTGAGTTAATTTTTGTATAAGGTGTGAGAAATGGACCCTCTTTCATTCTTTTGCATATGGATATCCAGTTCTCCAAGCACCATTTAGTGAAGAGACTGTTCTGTCCAAGGTAGTTGGCTTGACTCCCTTATTAAAGAGTAATTGTCCATTGATGAGAGGGTCTGTGTTTGAACACTCTGTTCAATTCCATTGGGCAGTATATCTGTCTTTATGCCAGAACCATGATGTTTTGACCATTGTAGCTTTGTAATATGCCTTAAAGTCAGGTACTATGAGACATCCAACTTCATTTTTCTTTCTCAAGATATTTTTAGATATTCAGGGCACCCTGCCCTTCCAAATAAATTTGGTTATTGACTTTTCTATTTCTGCAAAGTAAGTTTTTGGGATTTTAATTGGTATTGCATTGAATCTATAAATGAATTTGGGTAGAATTGACATCTTAACTATATTTAGTCTTCCAATCTGTGAACACAGTATGCCCTTCCATTTATTTGTCTTCTGTGATTTCTTTTAGCAATTTTTTATAGTTTTCTTTGTATAGGTCTTTTTGTATCCTTAGTTAAATTTATTCCTAAATATTTTATTCTTTTGGTTGTAATTGTAAATGGATTTTTTTTCCTTGATGCCCCCCTCAGATTGTTCACTACTAGTGTATAGAAACACTACAGATTTTTGAGTGTTGATCTTGTAACCTGCTGTTTTGCTATACTCATTTATTAGCTCTAGTACTTTTACTCTGGATTTTTCAAGGTTTTCAACATAGAGTATATCATCTGCAAACAGTGAGCATTTTACTTCTTCCTTTCCAATTGTGATGCCTTCTATTTCTTCTTCTTATCTACTTGCTCTGGCTAGAACTTCCAACACGTTGAATAACAATGGTGACAGTGGACATCCTTGTCATATTCTTGAGCTTAGGGGGAAAGCTTTCAGTCTTCCCTCATTGAGGGTGATGCTAGCTGTGGGTTTTTCGTATATTCTCTTTATCATGTTGAGGAAATTCTCTTCTAATCCTGTCCTTGAAGTCATTTCAGCAAGAAAGGATGTTGAATTTTGTTAAATGCCTTTTCTGCATCAATCGAGATGATCATGCAGTTTTTCTGCTTTGATTTGTTGATATAGTATATTATATTAATTGATTTTTTATGTTGAACCATCCTTGCATACCTGGAATAAATTCCACTTGGTCATGGTATATAATTCCTTTAATATGCTGCTGGATTTGATTTGTAGTAATTTTGTTGCAGATTTTTGCGTCTACAGTCATTAGAGAGATTGGTCTGTAATTTTATCTTCTTGTAGTTTCTTTGTCTGTCTGGTATGAGGGTGATCTTGGCTTCATAGAATAAATTAGGTTGCCTTTCCTCCACTTCAATTTTTTGAAGAGTTTGAGCAGAATTGGTACTAATTCTTTCTTGAATGCTTGGTAGAATTCACATGTGAAGCCATTTGGTCCTGGACTTTTCTTTTTGGAAACTTCTTAATGATTGATTCAGTTTCTTTACTTGTGATTGGTTTGCTGAGGTCATCTATTTCTTCTCCAGTCAGTATTGGTTGTTCATGCTTTTCTAGGAAGCTGTCCAATTCATCTACGTTGTCTAGTTTATTGGCATAAAGTTGCCCACAGTATCATCTCATTGCCTCCTTTATTTCTGCGGGGTCAGTGGTTATGTCTCCTCTTACATTTCTGATTTTATTTATTTGTATCCCCCCTCTTTTTCTTTTTTTGTCAACCTTGTTAAGGGAACATCAATTTTATTGATTTTCTCAAAGAACTAACTTCTGGTTTTGTTGATTTTCTTGATTGTTTTCATGTTCTCAATTTCATTTATTTCTGCTCTAATCTTCGTTATTTCTTTCCTTTTGCTTGCTTTGGGGTTAGTTTGCTGTTCTTTAGTTCTTCCAACTAAACAGTTAATTCCTTGATTTTTGCTCTTTCCTCTTTTTCGATACAGGATTTATGGCAGTAAATTTCCCTCTTAGCACTGCCTTTGCTCCATCCCATAAATTTTGATATGTTGTATTTTTATTTTCATTTACCTCAAGATATGTACTGATTTCTAAACTAAAAACAGGGTCCGTCAATTTTGTTGATTTTTCTCAAAGAAACAACTTTTAGTTTTGTTGATTATTCTTGTTGTTATATTGTTCACCAGTTTGTTTTACTCCCTGTTTTAGTGGTTAAAGCTGCCAGGATGTAATACACCAGAAACAAAACTGCTTTGAAGAATGAGAATTTATTGAATTGCAAGTTTACAGTTCTAAGACCATTAAAATGTCCAAATTAACAAACTAAAACAGCATCCATCAATTTTATTTTTTCTCAAAGAAACAGCTCTTAGTTTTGTTGATTATTTCTGTTGTTTTATTGTTCTCCAGTTTGTTTATTTCTGCTTTAATCTGTTATTTCTCTTCTTTTATTTGGTTTGAGGTTAGTTTGCTGTTCTTTCTCTAAATTTTCCAGGTGAGTATTTATGTCTTCAATTTTTGCTCATTATTTTTTTTAAACTTTTTTTATTGTATGGTATAACATATATACATATATGTATAATGTAACATATATGCAATCAAAGAAATAAAAAAGGAATAGTTTTCAAAGTATTCCTCAACAAGTGATTACAGGACAGATCCCAGAGTTTGTCATGGGCTACCATATAATCCTCTCAGACTTTTTCTTCTAGTTGCTCCAGAATATAGGAGGCTAGAGGACTTAAATTTTTTTTTATAATCACAATTGACTTTTTTTCCTTCTTTTTTGGTGAAAAATAACATATATACAAAAAAAAAAGCAATAAATCTGAAAGCACTGCGCCACAGTTAGTTGTAGAGCATGTTTCAGAGTTTGACATAGGTTACAATTCCACAATTAGGTTTTTACTTCTAGCTACTATAAGATACTGGAGACTAAAAGAGCTATCAGTTTAATGATTCAGCATTCATATTCCTTTGTTAAATCCTGTTTTCTCTGTATAACTCCACCATCACCTTCGATTTATGTTGGAAGGTTTTGTAACTAATATGGGTAGGGAGATGGGATTATCTCATGTTCTAGAGAGGCTGAGCCCTCCAGGGACCCATCTGGATGTTGTAGGTTTCTGGAAAGTTACTCTAGTGCACAGAACCCTTGTGAAATCTTATATATTGCCCTAGGTGTTCTTTAGGATTAGCTGGAATGGTCCTGATTGTAGGTTGGCAGGTTATAATAGGTAGCAAGGTCTAACTGAAGCTTGTGTAAGCACAACCTCCAGAGTAGCCTCTTGACTCTATATGAACTCTCTCTGCCACTGATACTTTATTGGTTATACTTCTTTTCCCCCTTTTGGTCAGGATGGAATTGTTGATCCCATGGTGCCAGGGCCAGATTCATCCCTGGGGGTCATCTCCCACGTCGCCAGGGAGACTTCCACCCCTGGATGTCATGTCCCACGTAGGTGGGAGGACAATGATTTCACTTGCAGAGTTGGGCTTAGAGAGAGTGAGGCCACATCTGAGCAACAAAAGAGGTCCTCCAGAAGTAACTCTTAGGCATGCCTATAGATAGTCGAAGTTTCTCTGCTACCTACATAAGCTTCACAAGGGTGAGCCTCAGGATCAAGGGCATGGCCTATTGATTTGAGTGTCCCTAAAGTTTGAGGCAGTATCAGGGGATTCCCTGATGGTAAAGTTTAATATTTCCATATTCTTTCTGGGAGCATAAATATTTACGATTGTTAATTTCCTCTTGGTGAATTGTCCCTTTTATTAATGTCCTTCTTTGTCTTTTATGATATCTTTACATTTAAAGTCTATTTTATCTGATATTACTTTAGCTACTCCTGCTTTCTTTTGGTTGCAGTTTTCATAGAATGTCTTTTTCCATCTTTTCACTTTCAATCTAATTGTGTCCTTGGACCTAAGATGCGTCTCTTGTAAATAGCATGTGGGTGGATTTTTAAAATATTTAATATTTGTTAATCCATTTTGCCAGTCTGTATCTTTTAATTGCTGAGTTTAGTTCATTAATGTTCACAGCTTTTATTGTAAAAGCAATTCTTGAATCTACCATCTTATCCTTTAGTTTTTATTTGTCACATCTATACATTCCTTTCCCTCTCTCTCTTTTTATCCTTTAAATTACCATTACTGGTATTCTTCAGTTTTGTGCCCTGTTCTTTATTTTCAGCTGACAGGACTCCCTTTGCTGTTTTTTATAGGGCAGGGCACTTGTTGACTAGTTCTCTCAGTCTTCATTTGTCGTTGAAGATTTTAATCTCTCCCTCAATTTTGAAAGACAACTTGGCTGGATAAAGAAGCCTTGACTGGGAGTATTTCTCATTCAGGATCTCAAATATACCATTGCCTTCTTGCTTCCGTGGTGCCTGTTGAGTAGTCCAAATTCAGTCTCGTGTATTTTCCCTTGTATGTAGTAGATCGCTTTTCTTGTGCTACTTTCAGGGCTCTCTCCTACTCTTCAACATTTGATTAGTATGTGTCTTGAAGTCAGCCTATTTGGATTTATTCTATTTGGAGTTTGTTGGGCCTCAGTTATTTATTTATTTATTTATTTATTTATTTTACTTTTTAAAAGGGGAATTTATTAAGTTGCAAGTTTACAGTTCTAAGACCATGAAAATGTCCAAATTAAAGCCAGTCTATAAAATGTACAAATTAAAGCACCCAGGGAAAGATAATTGGGTTAATGAAGGCCAGCAACATTCAGGGTTTCTCTTTCAACTGGAAAGGCACATGGCAAACATGGTGGCATCTGCTAGCTTTTACTCCTGGCTTCCAGTTTCATGAAGCTCCCCCAGGGACATGTTCCTTCTTCATCTCCAAAGATCTCTCGTGGCATGGGCACTCTGCTTCATGGCTCTAAAAAGGGACTCTCTCTAAAATGTTTCCTCTTTTAAAGGATTCCAGTAAACTAATCAAGACTCACATGGAATGAGTGGAGTCACATCTCCTAGTATGAAAATGCTTTTGTCAGTTAAAAGATGATTGGTCATTGAGGGCTTTTCCAAATAGATTGCTGAAGTAGAGTTTCCTTCCCTTGTGAGTTAATACATGTTGAGTCACTCTGGGAATGACTACAATGAGTACAATCTTCTGGCAATTCACTCCATATAATGCCATTCTTTTGAGTATGCAAATTCTGCTTCAGTAACATGATGATAGATATGTCTTTCCTGCAGATATAATGCATGGATAGCATTTCTTGTTTTTTAAGACTATTTTCCCTGCCTACTAAGAGCAGCTGACTGAAAAACAAACAAACAAACAAAAAAACAAATAAAAAAGAGCAGCTGACTGATATTCTCCAGCATCACATCTCTCAGCAGCTTTCTCTGGGATGTATCCAGCATGGCCCACTCTTCCTGGGTGAATTCTATAACTACATCTTTTAAGTTCACTAACTCCAGTGGCTGCGTTCTCAACAGCTCAGCTGACAAATGTTTTCCTCTGGGGTTACACATGCAACAAGATAAGCACTTGACTCAAGAAAGGGCTGATGATGTTCACTGTTTCTCTGTCAGCCTGGAAGGCATATGGTGATCTCTGCTAGCTTTCTTTCTTGGGGTACACAACAGTTTCTAACTGGCAAAGATGTCATTCATTGTTTTCCTCCAGTGTGGACATGGCCCAAATACTCCTGAGCTTGTTGGGCCTCTTTTGATTCACGTTTCTGTCTTTTATAAGGGTTGGGAAGTTTTCCTTGATAGTATAATATCTTCAGTGAACTTTTCCAGCCCTTTACTCTTCTTCTAGGATAACAGTGATTGTTTTATTTATGTGCCTCTTTTTGTCCATCATTTCTTTCTTGTCATTTATTCTTTTGCGTGCTGTAGTTCCATTGTTCTGTCTTATAGCTCACTTATTCTTCCTTCTCCTTTGTTGAATCTGCTGTCATATGTCTGTCATGTATTTCGAATTTGGTCTATTGTATGTTTCATATGTGTGAGCTCAGAGATGAAAATTTTTTAATCTTTCAAAGACTTTTTATGCTCTTCTAGCATCTTCCTGATATCCTTTATTTCTTTATAAATACCCTTGTATATATTTGTTCAGTATTCTTTGTCCTCTTCGGAGTTTTGATTTGGTCGTTGGCTGGACCATTTGTACTTGAATCTTCATGTGCTTGGTGATTTTCTGTTTTGTTCAGGACATTTGATTATCTTAAAAAGGTTATTTTAGTTTCCTTCACTCATCTGAAGTTTTGTATTTAATTTGTTCTGTATCGAAGGTTTCATTTTCCACTTGGTTTATTAGTAACTCCTGCCAAACCGAGTCTTGGATCTCATGTAGGGAGTGCAGTTCTACTTGAGGGTCTTATTAAAAATTATGCTGGGGTGCACATATACTTCATTGACAGAATGCCCATCTGCCGTGCTGGAGACCCGGCCTTGATTCCAGCTCATGCACCCTCCCTCTCAGAAATAATAATGAAGATAAAATAAAACAAAAATATAATAAAAATAGAAATAATAGAAAAATCATCAATAACATCAACCCCCCCCCCCCAAAAAAAACAGTAGTAAGTCCCAAAAGTCAGAAGGAGACACCCCAAGATATATTGGGAATGAACTCAGACTGGTGCCCACAGAAGGGACAGAAAATAAAATAAATGAATAAAATAGTGAAAAAATAAGGAATAAAAAATTAAAAAATAATAGAACATAAATAAAATATATAAATAAAAATAAAAACAAAAAATAACTGTGATGGTACCAGTAAAATATATATATAAAGAAAGTATATTATAAAAAGAAGAAAGGGGAAAAAAAAAAAGCTGGGCTGATAGGGAATTTGCCTGTCTGCACGTATCACTTCTCACCAGCACATGGTGCTCCTGAGGCACGTCTTCCTCCAGGCCTGCCCCTGCCTGGCAGTGTGTCAGCTGACCCACAGGAGAGTCCGATAGGCCAGGCCACAGCACCTGCCTGATGAGATGGTCCTGGCACCTGGCTGGGCAACTCATCCTCCAGCCTGGGGGAAGGGCTCCTCACAGCAGTCAGCCGGGCTTGCCTTGGGGCTCACCATGTATGCTGTCGGCTTTGGATCCACTGGGGGATTGTTTTCCATCCAGCAGCTGGGGTAGACTGGAGCATTTCCTCCAATTTGACCTCCCCCTCCTGGCCTTTCCAACCCCTACTCTCCCCATCCTGATCCCCCTGCCTCTCTCTTTACCAAGAAAACCTGAAGACCCTCTTCAGTTACTCACCCTCCACCCCCTCCAGGACTGCAGTCCTGGTCATTCTGTCCCTGTCCCCTATCTTGTCCCATGGAGTAGGGGTGAATTCAGTTCACTGTACTCTGCCATTTTCCCAGAAGTCCTGGAAAATCACTTTTTAAGCCTTTTTTAATCCTGTAGGTTAGGATCCTCCTCCACCTTCTTTCCTTCCACCCTCTTGGAATTTTTATTTTTTATATTTTACAAAATGATATTGTTCTGAGAAATTTCTCACTTCTTGGATTTTGCTAATTGTGTTATTGCAGTATATTTTAACATGTTCCTTCTCTGTTCTCTGCATTCCCTCTAAATTGGTAGTAGGATCTAGGGGCTTATTCAGATTCAGGTTGTTTTTTTCCCCAAAAGGTGTTTCATAGAAGATGTTATATTCTTTTATCAGGAGGCTCGTAAAGTTGGCTTGCCTCTTGGCAATTTCAGCATCATTACTTGGATTTCTATATAGATTTTTAAAAAATATTTTTATTGTAAAACCTTAACAAACAAACATTCAAACATTCTTAACATGCAAGCATTCTATACATGGTGTACAACCAATGGCTCACAAAATCATCATGTAGTTGTATATTCATCACTATGATAATTTTTGTCAACATTTGCATTACTCCAGAAAAAGAAATAAAAAAGAAAAAATGATAAACTCATACACACCATATCCCTTACACCTCTTCTTATTCACTGCTAGTATTTCAATCTACTCAGTTTAACTTTTGTTCCCCCTATTATTTGTTTTTTTTAATCCATATTTTTTACTTATCTGTCCATACCCAGGATAAAAAGAGCATCAGACACAAGATTTTCACAGTCACACAGTCACATTGAAAAAGCTACATCATTATATAGTCATCTTCAAGAAATATGGCTATTGGAACACAGCTCTACAGTTTCAGGTACTTCCCTCTAGCCTCTCTAATACACCATAAACTAAAAATGGGATATCTATATAATGTGTAAGAATAACCTCCGGGATAACATTTTGACTCTGTTTGAAATCTCATAGCCACTGACACTTTATTTTGTCTCATTTCTCTCTTGCTTCTTTTGGATGAGAAGGTTTTCTCAATCCCTTGATGCCAGATCCTGGCTTGTCCCAGAATTTCTGTTCCACATTGTCAGGGTGTTTAACACCCCTGGAAGTCATGTCCCATGGAGTGGGGGGAGCGCAGTGAGTTCACTTGCTGTGTCAGTTTAGAGAGAGAGAGCATCTGAGCACAAAAGAGGTTCTCTGGGAGTGACTCTTAGGCCTAATTTTAAGTAGGCTTAGCCTATCCTTTGCAGGAATGAGTTTCATAGGGGTGAACCCCAAGATCAAGGGCTCGACATATTGATTAGATGTTCCCACTGCTTGTGAGAATATCAGAAATTCTCTGTTCTAGTTTGCTAGCTGCCGGAATGCAACACACCAGAGACGGATTGGCTTTTAATGAAAGGGGATTTATTTTGTTGGTTCTTCAGAGGAAAGGCAGCTAACTTTCCACTGAGGCTCTTTCTTACGTGGAAGGCACAGGATGGTCTCTGCTGGTCTTCTCTCCAGGCCCTTGGGTTCCAACAACTTTCCCCGGGGTGACTTCTTTCTGCATCTCCAAAGGCCTGGGCTGAGCTGCAAGTGCTGAGATGAGGAATGC
>PVIY010052755.1:0-15045 GCA_004026745.1 Myrmecophaga tridactyla
TCTCTATTATTGTTTTATTTCTTTTTCTGATGTCTCTTTATTTCTTTCTCTAAATCGATGCAAATGTTCTAAAAAATGATGAATATGCAACTATATGATAATATTAAGAATTACTGATTGTATATGTAGAATGGAATGATATATTAATGTTCTTTTGTTAAGTTTTTTAATTAATAAAAAGTTTAAAAAAAAAACAAAAAAAAAAAGAAGATATTGAGCAAACATAAATGAGAACTTGAAAGATTGAAAAATGAAAGGCCAGAGTTTATGGGAATGAAAGACATAAATGAAGAGATGAAAAATACAATGGAGGTTTACAACAGCAGATTTTGAGGTGTAGAAGAAATGATTAACTAGAGGACAAGACATCTGAAATCTTACCAGAAAACAACAGATCAGAAGAAGAATAAAAATATATGACAAGGTCTCAGGGAATTGGATGGCAATGTGAAGTGCATTAATATATATGTTAGGTGTCCCAGAAGGAGTAGAGAAGGGAAAGGGGGCAAAAAGAATAATGAAGGAAATAATCATTGAAAATTTCCCACCTTGTATGAAAGATATAAAATTACAGATCCAAGAAGTGCAACATAACCCAAACAGAATAGATTTGAATAGACCTACTCCAAAACACCTACTCATCATATTGTCAAATGTCAAAAAACAGCAACAGAAAGTGATCTATCTTGTACAAGGGAAGCTTAGGGTGTGTTTTGATTTATCAGTTGAAACTATGGAAGCAAGAAAGCAGTGCTATGATATATTTAAGATACTGAAAGAGAAATACTGCCAGCCAAGAATCCTATATCCAGCAAAATTGTCCTTCACAAATAAGGGCGAGTTTAAAATATTTTCAGGAAAACTGACACTAAGAGAGTTTCTGCACAAGAGACTTGTTCTATAATAAATACTAAAGGGATCACTACAGGCAGATAGGAAAGTACAGAAGAGTGAGGTCTGGAGAAGAATGTAGAAATGAAGACTATCAAGAAGGTAAAAAGAGAGAGAGAAAATAAGATACAGCATACAAAATCCAAAAGACAAAAAGGTAGAGGAAAGTACTGCTCTACAGTAATAACATTAAATGTTAATGGGTCAAACTCGCAAATCAAAAGACATAGACTGTAAGAATGGATTAAAAAACAGTACCCATCTATACACTATCTACAAAAGACTCACTTTAGACCCAAGGACAAACTTAGGTTGAAAGTGAGAGGTTGGAAAAAGATATTTCACACAAAGAGCAACAAGAAAAGAGCAGGGTAGCTATACTAATAGACAAATTAGTCTTCAAATGTAAAACAATTAAAAGAGACAAAGACTGGCACCATGTATCAATAAAGGGGGCAATTTATCAAGAAGGCACAACAATTATTTGGGGCACACATTGACAACTCTGAAGGTAGAAGTAGCACCTCTATAATAATAGGTGGAGACTTTAATACACTGCTCTCAGCAATGGGTAAAACATCTAGACAGAGGACGAATAATGAGACAAATGTTGAATAGTATGATAAATGAACTAGACTTAATGGAAATTTATGGAACACTACACCCACAGCAAGCTACACATTTTACTCAAGTTCTCATGGCTCTTTCTCCAGGATGCACCACATGTGGGGTCACAAAGCAAGTCTCAATAAATTAAAAAAGATCAAACTTATAGAAAATACATTCTTAGCTAAAACAGAATGAAGTTGGAAATAAAAAAAGGCAGAAGGCCAAAAAATTCACAAATATTTGAAACCTAAACAACACACTCTTAAACAACCAGTGGGTCAAGGAAGAAAGTACAAGAGAAATCAGTAAATATCTTGAGGCAAATGTAATAAAACACAACATATCAACTCTTATGGGATGCAGCAAAAGTGTCCCCAGATGGGAATTTCCTGCCCTAAATGCTTATATTAAAAAATAAGAAAGAGCAAAATTTGAGGAACTAACTGTTCACCTGGAGGAACTAGAGGCAGAACAACTAACTAACCCCAAGCAAACAGAAGGAAAGAAATAGTAACAAAGATTAGAGCAGAAGCAACTGAAATTGAGAACATGAAAATAATAGAATCAACAAAACCAGTTTATTCTTTGAGAAAATCAATAAAGTTGTGGACCCTTAGATTGACCAAGATAAAAAGAAAGATGATGCAAATAAATAAAATTTAAAATGAGATGGAACATCTGACACTGCAGAAATAAAAAAGATAATGGGAGGATACTATGAGCAACTATATACTGAAAAACTAAACAAAATAGACAAATGGAAAATTTCCTAAGAAAACATGAACAACCAACATTGACTTGAGAATCCATAGAAAACCTCAACAAACCTATTACAAGTAAAGAGATTTAATCAGTCATCAAAACCTCCCCAAAAAGAAAATTCCAGGATGGCTTCACATGTGAATTCTACCAAGCATTAAAGAAAGAAATATTTCCAATACTGCTCAAATGCTTTAAAAACTTTGAAGAGGAGGGAAATCTACCTAACTCAATCTATGAAGCCAGCATCACCCTAATACCAAAACCAGACAAAGATATTACAAGAAAATAAAATTATAGATGAATCTCTTTAATGAATATAGATGCAGAATTTCTCAACAAAATACTCACAGATTGAATCCAGGGGCACATAAAAAGAATTATACCAAGTGGGGTTTATTCCAGGTATGGAAGCTTGATTCAACACCAGAAAATCAGTTACTGTAATATACCATGTCAATAAATTGAAGCAGAAAACCACATGATCATATTGATTGATACAGAAAAGGCATTTGACAAAATTTAACATATTTTCTTGTTGAAAACACTTCAAGGGATATGAATAAAAGGAAATTTCCTCAACATAAGAAGGGAATATGTGAAAAACACACAGTTAGCATCAGCCTCAATGGGGAAAGACTGAAAGTTTTCCCTCTAAGATCAGGAATAACACAAGGATGCCCACTGTCACTATTGTTATTCAACATTGTGCTAGAAGTTCTAACTGAGGCAATTAGGCAAGGAAAAGAAACACATCCAAACTGAAAGGAAGAAGTAAAACTTTCACTGTTTTCAGAAGACATGATACTATATATCAAAAATCAAAAAAATCTACAGTAAAGCTCCAAGAGCTAAGAAATGAATACAGCAAAGTGACAGGGTACAAGATCAACATGTAAAATTCAGTAATGTTGCGTAAGTTTGCAAGTTGCTGGAATGTAATATACCAGAAATGGAATGGCTTTTATATAGGAGAATTTAATAAGTTACAAGTTTACAGATCTAAGCCTATAAAATGTCCAGACTAAGGCATCCAAGGAAAGATACATTAATTTCAGGAAGACTGATGAGTCTGCAAAACCTCTGTCACCTGGGTAGTCCCGTGGCTGGAATCTGCTGTTCTCTTGCTCCTAGGTTCCATTGCTTTCAGCCTCTGTTCCTGTGGAGATTCCTCACTTTACTTCTCTGGGGCTGGCTTTCATCTCTTGGCTTCCCTTGGCTCTCTCCAGATTCTGGCTTACTTAACATCTCATGACTTTATCTGCTGAGCTCAAAGCATCTCCAAACATTCATGTCTCTGTTCTCTGACTGTTCTCCAAGCAACTGTTCTCTAAGCATTTACATCTGCTCTCTCTCTGTAGGCTCTGAGGCTTCTGGCATTTCTGTCTTTTCTGTTGTTTCTGGCTCTCTCCAAAACATTTCCTCTTTTAAAGGATTCCAGTAAGCTAGCCAAGAAACACTTGGAATGGGAGGAGTCACATTTTTATCTGATCAAAGGTCACACCCACCATTGGGAGTGCAACATCTCCTTGAAGATAATCTAATTAAGTCTCCAACCTACAGCATTGAATAGGGATTAACATAAATGGCTGCTCCCACATGATTGGGTCAGGATTAAAACATGGTTTTTCTGGGGTACATAATACTTTCATTCTACTCTGAACTCCAAAAAGACATGTTTTTCCATATACAAAAAACATTCACTCCATTACAATATCACAAAGCCTTAAAAGTATTTCAGTAATAATACAAACACAATACAAAGTAAAAACCAGTACAAAATCTCATCAAAGTTTGTTGCAGGCATGGTCTGTTCTAAGGCAAAAAGTTCTCCTCTGGCTGTGGGTCTTCAAAACTCAGAACAAATAATCTCTGCCAATAAACAAAGAAGGAACAGCCATAGGATAGATGTTCCCACTTCCATAGGAAATTGGAAGAAACACAGGGTCCCCAGACCCATGTAGTTTATAAAACCTACAGGGCAAACTTCAGTAGATTTCAAAGTCTGAAAACCATGCATCTTTGAGGCTTTAGAAAGCAGGTATCCCATGCTTTCCAATGGCCTATGCAGTAGCCTTGCTCTTTCCAAATCCTGGTGTGGAGTTTGCAGCCTCGGGGGACATTGAGGAGACCACCCTTTTCTCTGCTCCACCCTCTCCAAACCTTGGGGCTGTACTCAGGCTCTCTACCAATTCCAGAATACACTCTTAACCCCTCCAGAATAATGGGGTGGCAGCCAGGCTCTCCTCAACCCCAAAGGAATGTGCTCCACCCTCTGAAACCTTAAGCTCTACTGTTCTACAGGTCTTAGATACAAAAGGGGGAGAACTCCTTCCAGGAGACAGAACAATGGTTCATTGAACTAGAAATTAAGACTGCCACCTGGCCACTTTGGGCTTCTCATGCACTGAATCAACAGCCATGAAAGGCGATTACTGTTCTGCCTGGGGTGATTGATCCTGACCATCAGTGAGAAATAAAATTGCAACTATACAATGGCAATAAAGAAGAGCTTTCCTGGAATATAGGAGATCCTCTTGGGCATCTCTTAATACTACCATGCCCTGTGATTAAAGTCAAAGGAGAACTGCAATATTCCAATCCAGGCAGGACTCCCAATGGCCCAGAAACTTCAGGAATGAAGGTTTGTATCACCCCACCTGGTAAAGAACCATGGTCAGCTTAAGTGCTTGCTGAGGGAAAAGGGACCATGGAATGGGTAGTAGAAGAAGGTAGTGATAAAGATAGAACTATGACCATGTGACCAGTTATAGAAACTAGGACTATGATTGGATGAATATTTCCTCCCTGTTTTGTTATGAGTATGTTTGTATTTGTACATAAGCATATATATTTGTACACATCATATGACATAAGTTGCATTGTTCATATTATATTATTCAAGTCATAGGATATGAAGTTTAAGAGTGAATGTTACCTAAGGACTTGCATCCTATTCTGGAGAGATGTAGTGCATTTCTGGTTGTATGCAGGACAGTTGAGTATTATTAGGTGAAATATGTCTGTTATTGTGTTTTATTTGGAAATTAAACATGTTTCAAGATGATGTGTATAGGTGCCAATTCGACAAGGTATGGATTGTGGGTTAAGTTTTGGTATCAACTTGACCAAATGACTATGCTCAATTGTCTGGTCAGGCAAGCACTGGCCTGACCATTGCTGGAAGGATATTTCATGGTTGCTTGATTAAATCATCAGTCAGTTAATTGCATCTGTGGCTGATTCCATCTGCAATCTAAGACATGCAAACTAAGGCATGTCTCCCATGAGATGATCTAATCATTGAAGGCTTTTAATGGAGAGGAGAGACTCTTTCATTTCTTTTTCAACCAGGGAGCCCCTTCATCATCCTGACCCTTCATTGGAGCCATCAGTTTCACAGCCTATTATATGGATTTTGCACCCTTCCATTCTTACAGTTGCATAAGACTCCTGTATAAATCTCATCTTTACAAATACCTACTGTTGGTTCTGTTTCTCCAGAGAACCTTACTAACACAAGCGTTTCTGTACACTAATTATGAGCAGTTTGACGAGGAAATCAAGAGAAAATTCCAGGTACAATAGCAACCAAAAGAATAAGTCTAACTAAGTCACAAAAGACCTTTACAAAGAAAACTACAATCACAACGAGATATCATCTCACGCCTACTAGGACAGACATTATCAAACAAAAACAAAAACAAATTATAAGTGTTGGAGAGGATATATATAGAGAGAGGCACACATTCACTGTTGGTGGAAATGTAGAATGGTGCAACCACTCTGGAGTGCAGTTTGGCATATCACCCAGCATCCCATTACTAGGTATATATTTGGAGGAACTGAAGGCATGGACACAGATGTACACTTGCATACTGATGTTTATAGCAGCATTATTTATGATTGCCAAGAGATGGAAACAGCCCAAATGTCCATCAAAGGACTGGTGGATAACAAATGGTCTTATATATGTATGATGGAATATTACACAGCAGTAAGACAGAATAAAGTCATGAAACATGCAACAACATAGATGAACCTTGAGAACATTATTTTGAGTGAAATTAGCCAGAAACAAAGGACAAATACAGTATGGTCTCATTAATATAAGCTAACATTAATGAGCAAACTTTGAGAGTTAAAGAACACAGGTTATCAGGAGATAGAGGGTAGAGATCAGGCACTGGATGTTGAAGTGCCTGTGTTCTTCACAGATGGATGGATAGCACAATACTATCTGATGGTAGCACAATATTGTAATAAACTGAACAAAGATGAGTGGGGGTATGGTTGAAAGAGGAAGGCTAGGGTTATGTGTAACACCCGAAGCAAAGATAGAAGATAAAGACTTGGACTATATAACAGCAAAACCTGGAGGGGTCAATGATGGTGATCAAATGTACAAATATAAGAATGCTTTTACATGAGGGTGAGCAAATGAATGTCTCCATTGCAAGGTGCTGAAATGGGATGGTATATGGAAAAAGTACAATCAATGCAAACTAGAGTCTATAGTTAATAGTAGCATTGAAATATGCTTCCAGTAAATGTAACAAAGGCAATATACCAAAGCTAAATGTCAATAAGAGGGGGATGAGGGGGAAGGGTATGGGATTCCTGGTGTTGGTGTCTCTCCTTATTATTTTATTTTATTATTAGTATTAGTTTTTGTTTGTAGTTGTCTTTTTTTTTTCTCACTCTTCCTCTTTGTGTAAGAAATGGAAATGTGCTGATGAATGCATAATTGTGATTATACTGGGAACCATTGATTGTTTACTTAGGAGGGATAATATGGCATGTGACTAAAACTTTAGTAAATAAACAAAAGGATACTAGTGCTGTAGAAAACGTGGAGAGTGGGATGTGCCTAGTCACTTTTGGTAGGGAGGTAGAATGGTGCAGCGCAACTGGAAGTCAGAGTGGTGGTTCTACAGGAGGCTAAGAATAGGATTTATGACCCTGCAACCCCATAATCAGGTATATGCTTGGAAGAACTGAAAGCAGGGACACGAATGGGCATTTGTAAACTGGTGTTTATGGCAGCAGTATTAACTATTTGCAGTGGATGGAGGTGTCCAAATGTACATCGACTGATGAGTGGAAAGATGAACTGTGGTGTATAGATAGGATGGAATATTGAGCAACTGCAAGAAGGAGTGAAGTTGTGAGGCATGCAACTAGATGAATGGACCTTAAGGACAGTATGTTGAGTGGAATAAGCCAGAAATGGAAAGACAAACATTCTAACACCTCATTATTATGGACCGATTATAATATGTAAATTCCGAGAGCAGAGGGTATCAGGGGAAAGCTTATTGTAAAGATTCCTGGATTGTAAACTTTTAAAGCAGGCACATCTATTCTTGAGTTATAATGATTATTTCTAAAGTCTGAGCTGCTGAGCTCTTTATGTATAGCCTTGTCAGTCCCTGGAACTTTGGGTATCTGTGTGACAGCTGAGACTTAGAAGGAGAGTTCTACAGCTATGAAAGTCAGCATTACTCCAAACAGCAACTGTTTAAAAAGCTGCAAAAGAGATCAGACTTCAATTCAAGATATGATTGAAGTAGATCTTGTTAAGACTAAGGTAAATCAGACTAAAGGGTAAAGTATGATATTGACTGTGTTTTAAAACTTCAACCTCTGTGTGAGATCAAAGGTGGAGATGTTTATTTGTTGCAAAATTTATATTTTCTGTAGCACACTATCTAATTTCTCTTGTATGATTCATTTCTTTGAATAACATAACATGGAACCTTGAATAAGGAATGAGATTCTGTTGTTTGGTACAAGTTAGTCTGATGTCCTGATACATCCCAGAGACACTAGGGCAGACAATAAAAAAAGTATTTGTAAAGCCCTCTTGAGGGACTAGGGAAAAATGTCAAAATATTAAACTTCTCCACCTGGGGAATTTTAACCTGATATTCTCGTAAGCATTGGGGACTAAATATTTAATAGGGTGAGCCTTTGATCTTGGAGCTCACTCTACGAAACTTATTTCTGCAAAGGTGAGCTAAGCTTACTTATAATTATGTCTAAGGGTCACCCCCAGAGAACCTCTTTTGTTGCTCAGATGGGGCCTCTCTCTCTCTAAGCCAACTCTGCAGGTGAACTTACAGCCTTTCCCCCATGTAGGATATAAATCAAGGGGTGTAAATCTGCCTGGCAACATGGGACATGACAACTGGGGATGAGCCTGGACCTGGCATCGTAGGATTGAGAAAGCCTTCTTGACCAAAAGGGGAAAGAGAAATGAAACAAAATAAAGTCTCAGTGGCTGAGAGATTTCAAACAGAGTCAAGAGGTCATTCCAGAGGTTATTCTTATGCATTATACAGATATCGCTTTTTAGTTTCTAGTGTATTGGAATAGCTAGAAGGAAATACCTGAAACTATTGAACTGTGTAACCTTAATTCTTAAAGACAGTTGTATAACTATATAGCTTTTACAGTGTAACCATGTGATTGTGAAAACTTTGGGTATGACACTCCCTTTATCCAGTGTATGGACAAATGAGTACAAAAATAAGGACAAAAAATAAATAAATAATTGGGGGGTTGTAAGGGACTTGAGGCATTTGGGGTGTTCTTTTTCATTTTTATTTTATTCTTATATATTTTTGGAGTAATAAAAATGTTCAAAACTTGATTGTAGTGATGAATGCACAAATAATAATACTGTGAACCACAGATTGTACACATTGGATAATTTATGCTAGGTGAATACAGCTCTATAAAATTGCATTAAAAAGATTATATAACTAATTAAAAAAAAAACTAATATCTTCAGCTACAAGGACATTGTCTTATCCAGGTGTCACCCATGCCAAGCTATACACTATGGCCATGGAAAAGCTGGAATTATCCTCAATATAATTTTGGAAAGTCTACAAATCAAACTAACTACCAAGGGGTAGTTTAAACATTTAGCAATGAATAAATAAACAAACAAACAAATAAAAAATTAAAGTTAACTAATTACACAATGCAGGTAATTTCTTTGATATCTCCGAGCCACATTGATGCCCAAAGCATTTACGGATCTGCCTGAATACTGACTATGCTTAATTATGGGGGAAAGTACTATAAACACTTGGTAGGTGATTCAGCAGTGATGGCACCAAGCGGGGAAGGCAGAGGAGGGTTCCGCCTGCACATTCTTCTCCCCCTCACTTTGACCCAGGCCACGCAGCCAGGAGCTTCAATCCAGGCAGTCCACCCTATGGCATGGGCTGTTTGGGCAGCGCTTCCTGGCCACGTGCAGGAATCAGGAAAACAGACGGAACTCAGCACAGGGAACTAACGGTAGAGGCACATTCAGGGTTCCTGCTTCCGTGCGATGCTCCCGCTGGTCCTCAGAGGTGGACTGAGCCGTTGAGGCTGCTGGGCGCAATGAGGCTGGGGCCAAGCCAGCGCAGCAGCTGAGCTCCTGGGCTGCGCTGCCAGGCTGAGAACCAGGGTGAAGATGAGAGCCATGCATGGCACACTTGTGCCTCTGAATGGACAAGCCAGTAAACAGGACCCACTAAAATAAATTAGTTCTCTCACTGCAAGAACACAGGAAACAGCAGCAGGCTAAATCCCAATTCTTGCATGGCTGGGACAGCGTTTTGTCCTTTATTTCCCCTCCTCGAACAGCTTTACCAGAAAACTCACTTTTAGTATGTTATTTCTCATTTTTAAAATTTCTTCCTGCAGCTAAAAAATCTACAAACAAGCTAAAAGAACTAGCAAGGGTCCCCCGTGGTTGCTGGATGAAAGACGGATATTCAGCAATCAGTAGTGCTCCTAAAAACCTCTCTCAGATTGCACTTTCTCAGAGATCAGGGCCAAGGATTCAGGCACAAGCGAATTTTTAAGGTACTCCTGCAGCAGAAAAGAGAAAAGAAGTGGGGAAGCAGGACAGGAAAGCAGAGGCAACCAGACAAGGGTGTGAATCCAGAGGAGATTCCCGGCCTCAGCCCATCCCACAAGCAGTTCCAGAGCTGAGGTTACAGTTCAGGGCAGGGCATCTGGGATTTGTATCTGCTCCAGTCAGTCTTGGCCGCGGCCGCCTAGACTGCCGAGATGGGGTGGAAGCCCAGGAGCTTTGAGCTCTCCCGGGAGAGGGTGACCCCAGAGAAGGCAAGGCGAGCTTGGGTCAGGGCTGGAGCTGAGCGCACCACGTGGTGAACTGGGACCTGGGCGGGGCCAGGGGCGGGGCGCGAGCCAGGGCGGGGCATGGGTTGGTGCAGGGGCGGGGCGGGGCTGCGCTGACCAGAGGGCCCCCACTTAGAAATAGGACCAGAAGGTCTGACGATAAACCATTCCGCTGGAAAATGAGAGAATGCATAGGGTGCAGCAGTAATAAGGTATCGGGTATCCATTCAACAGTCTTATTCGACCATGGAAAGGATTCATGCCACAGCAGGGATGAACCTTGAAAATAGGATGCTAAATGAAAGAGCCAGACACAGTGGCCACACATCCCATGTTTCCATTTATGTGAAACATCCAGAAGAGGAAACTGGTAGAAACGGAAAGATCAGTGGCTGCCAGGGCCCCAGAAGAGGGGGAGTGTGGCTAAGAGGTATGCTTCGGTAGTCTTTTCAGAGTGATGGAATGTTCTGGATTGCATGGTGGTGATTGATGCACTATTTGGTTAACATCCTAAAAACCTCTGAGTTGTACAGCTTATGGTCTGTCAATTATATTTTAATGAAGCTGTTTTTAACTCTATAAAAAAATTTGCTGTAATACCTTCTGGAATTATAATGATAAAACAGCAATAACAATGAGATCAGAGGAATTTGTCATGGATTGCAAAGAAGCACAGCATATTTTCTATGACGAGAAGAGAAAAGGGTGGAGATTAAGAGCCCTGGTTTACATTAAGGAGAATGTTGTCTCACACTTTTCTTCGTTTTCTATACAGAATTTAGTACTATAGTAAAAATAAAGAAATGAAGAATATTTTTTTCACATACTGATGGATCTTAAGCAAGTGAAGTAAACAGAGTCAATTTTTTTTTTAATTTTTGGGCATGAATTTTATAGTGTCTATTATTAAATTCAGATTCTCATACCAATTAACCTTTAAAAGTATTACTGTTTGTAATATGCATGACTCATTCACAGTGTATGTACCCTGGAGTAGGAAACTGGGCCCATTCTTTTAAAAAAAGTGATTAGAAATTAATCCTTTGGACACTCTTCACCTTAACTAGTTTGATTTAAACAATTATCTGAAAATCCCCAAGGCAGACTTTCCTCAGGTACGTTTTTTTGTGGTTCTAAATCCAGGACGTTGATCTGACTCTGCGTGGCAGTTTTCCTTAACATGTCAGCCTGAATTCAGTGGCTTCACCAGATGCTTGGGGCTTACATTGAACGGTCTGATTGACATTTTAATAACTATTGTACTTTCATCAATACATGGTTATTTAGTAAATTTTTATCTAGGACTATATTAAAGTTAAAATGCATTCAGTTGGCTCAGTTATTAAATCTGAAAATGCTTTCCCAACGAGCAAAGTCAAAATATTAGTCCTAACAGAGAGTGCTAAAACCAAGTAAAATGTCTAATAATAAATTTAGAGTTTAGAAAATTGTACTCTTCATAGAAAAACATGAACATACAGTCATAACTTAGCACTCACACAGATATATTCACAAATATACCTCTCTTCTCTTACATTCTTAGCCACAATCAGAATTTCTCCTTCATTTTCATTGGGTCTCAAAGAAGAGAACATAAATAGCTGGTCTCAAAAAATGCAACATAAATATAACTCATCTGCACTGTTCTGAATAACTTATAGAAGGGAATGCAGCAGCTGGTCCAGTTTATTTTAGGCTTAGTGTCAGTTGTCCAAAGCCAGGACAGAGTACAGTCATCATCTCTAGAGCTCCTACAATCGATGAGCACTACACTTTCTACAGGGACATGTATGGAATGAGGATGGGCTGAGGATGCTTCTCAGACAGGTGGTAGCTTAGTGAGGAAATCTGTCTGTTTCATCCCCCAAGAATCTCTTTACCCTTTGCATCATGCCTGGGTTGGTACAAAGAAGAAGAACCTACTCTGCACATATTAATAAAATAAGAAGGAACTTCAGTGCTTACAAGTTGTAGAATGTTCTAAAGAAGTGGGCCCCCTAGAATGAATCCCAGAATAATTCTGCCCTGAAAGCTGGGACACCTAATACCCTGATACCCACACTGGATCTATGCCAGGAAAAAGAAGCAGCCATAGAAAATGCCCGTGGGGAGGCCAGGGTGGACATTGGAAAGGTGCTGCAAAGGAAAAGAAAAATGGCTTCACGTCTTCATGACACTGTTTGCCAGCAGGAACACTCCACAATTGCAGAAACATGGTCTCCTTCCCATTTATTTTTTATTGTTTTATATTTTCTAACTAATATTTATAATCCACAATGAATGTATTTTAAGTATTTTGAGATAGGATTCCAACTTTATAGAGTTGTACATTGCCATCCTTTTTCACAGCAAATGAGAATATAACATTTGTCAAATATTAAATTGTTTTATATACATATATCTATTTTCAGGGACTCTAGTCTGCTCCAATGATGTATGCCCAATTTCTGCAAATAAACACTGCTTACTAAAGTGTTTCAATATCTGGTAAGGCAGGTGCTTCATCACAGTTCTCTTTTGTATGAATCATTTGGTTAATTCTGAATTTTGTTTGTGATTTATAAAATTTGAGATTATGCTATAAATTTCAAATCCAGAATGTTGACATTTTAATGTGAATACCAGAAAACGTGTATAGTATTTTCCACTATTTTTGTCTTATTCTTATTTCATTTGTCCATTTGTTCAATGATTGCTTTAAGTCCTTCATTGACATTTTATTGTTTTCGTCATTTAGTTCCTAAAACTTGTAGTCAAACTGTGTTAGTTTGCAAACTGCCAGAATGTGATATACCAGAACTGGAATGGCTTTTAAAACGGGGAGTTTAATGAGGTACAAGTTTACAGTGCTGACGAAGCGAAAGTGTCCAAATTAAGGCACCTACAAGAGGTTACCTGAAGTTTCTGTCAGCGCTGAGGCTCATGTGGTTTGTGTCGGCTCTGCTCTGAAGTTTCTGTTGGCGCTGTCGTTTCTGTCGCTTCCGACTCTCTCCAAAATGCTCCTCCTTTTAAAGACTCTAGCAATCTAATCAAGACCTACCTGGAATGAGTGGAGGTACATCTCCATCTAATCAAAAGTTAATACCCACTATTGGGGGTGTCACATCTCCATGGATGCTTGGAGAAATCAAATTTCCAACCTACAGTACTGAATAGGCATTAAAAGAAAAGGCTGCTCCCACAAGATCGGACCAGGATTAAACCATGACATTTCTAGAGTACATAACAGATTCAAACTTATTCTTAAGAATGGAAAATCTGTTTTTTCTAATCTGAATGAAGCATTTTCCTCATTTTCTATTTCTAACTGTGGATTAATAGTATGGGGGGGAAATAATGACTTTTTTTTTTGTTTCTGCCACTTTTCGAATTCCCTTAAAATTCAATGTTCTTTTATTATAAAATCTTTAATATTATAGACTCAAAATATAATCAGAAAAAAATATATGGATTAATCTCTTATTTTCCATTATCCATACCATCCAAATAGACTGGATAATATTGGGTCTGGAGGCATCCACCTGCTATTGCAGACTGCTGTAATTAAATACATTTCCATTATTGTTGTTTTACTGGAGACAGACATATAATTTATTAATTATAATTAATTTATTTTAATTATAATATTTTTATTTATTCATGTTTCTTATTTCTCTATGTATAACAATTTTCATTTTTATAGAATATCAGCCATTTAATTACAATTTTCAATTTATCAACCTAAATGTAGTCACTTTATGTTTAAAGATATATCTCCTCTATGTATAGTTTTGTGTTTCTTCTTCATTTCTTGTATCATTTGTTTATGATTTTTCTAACACCCTTCACACAGTTGGGAGTACTCCTTTAGTTACTTAAAGAAACAAATGTTTTGTCATAATTGATCATTTATTTTGTTAATTTGTTTTGCATTTTACTTCCAATTGTCCTTTAATTATTCCCCTTTTCACAGGTATTTATTTTTTATTTTTACTACTTATTTTTTAATTTCATCATTTTTATATTCTTGTCAAATTACAACTATTTTAAAATACATTCTTTGCAATCATCATTGTAGTCATTTTTCCAAAAATGTTGATATATATTGATTTTCAACATAAAATGTCCAAGTAATTTAATTTCCCATTATTTTTTCTGTGAATAAGTTATTTAGAATTGCACTTATAAATTTCTAGGTGAGTAGTTAAATTTCTATTATTTTATTATGTGTTTCTAATTTTATGTCCTGTAAGATAATAGTTCTTCACAATTTGTTAAGACTTTCTTTTCTGTCATTTAGGACATTTTCAGCTGCAAACAAATGCATCATTTTCATTTTGAGTGTAGGATTTTATATATGTCAATTTTAATTTATTCATTTATTTATTTAATTTATTTGTCCACCTTTTGAGGGAGGCTTTATGGTTCACAAGTCAACGCAGTTCTCCCACATGGCAGGCGAGCAGTCTACCATTGAAATGCCTCTGTACCCTATTTGTTCACTTTTTGTTCCAAAATTCTATTTAATACTATAACATGATTCACCTACTTCTGAGAGAGGTATGATAAAATAGCAAGTACATGGCTCTTCAAGTACTTTGTATTTCTGTTTTTTGTTTGTGTTTTTGTTTGCTAAGGTTGGCGAAATGCAATATACCAGAA
>PVIY010052756.1:0-15041 GCA_004026745.1 Myrmecophaga tridactyla
AGCTCCAGGAGGACACTCCACTCCTCGAGAGAGCCAGGGGGTACAGCTTCCACAGTCCTGAATCAAATGTAAATCACAGAAGTCCAAATCAGCCTTGCTTCTGTAGCAGCGTGCTCAGAAAGTACAACTGAGTAGAAGAGAAAATTTAAGGGCATCCGGGATAAAATTTGGGGCCATTTTTGATGGCGTGGTGCCAGCCTAGTTATTTCCCAGGATGTGGCCTTCACTTAAATCATGCACTTTTGAGGCTGCAGAGGTGGAGGGGGGCACTAGTGGGATGGCACTTGGGCTCTGGGTATAGCTCAGGAGACTTATGATTTGGGGTGGGATGCATCCAAAGAGAGCGTCTTTTTGGGGTGGGGGCCCCCTGCTCCAGAGCTCAACTTTCCTTGCTCAGCCCCTTTGGTGGGGTACACATTTCAGAACTGGGTCTGTGAGGGGGCTGGAGGGGGCATTGCAGACCCAGCCCCCATCGGCCAGCGGGGGCTCAGCTCGAGTCCTGGTCATCCAATGTCCATGCCCTGATGTGTCTTGGAGAT
This sequence comes from Myrmecophaga tridactyla, assembly GCA_004026745.1. Taxonomy (NCBI): domain Eukaryota; kingdom Metazoa; phylum Chordata; class Mammalia; order Pilosa; family Myrmecophagidae; genus Myrmecophaga; species Myrmecophaga tridactyla. Next base: position 540 of record PVIY010052756.1, read on the forward strand.
GCGGGTTCCTGTGAACCCCATTTACCAGCCTCTTTCATGAGTAGTTTTGCACCCCTCAGCCATGGTTCTAAGCTGGGGAGAAGCCCACCCTTTGACCAGCTCTGCCCGCTTCCCAGAATGCAAATTCAGCTCACTTCTACATGTTATGTAGATGTGTGGAGATATTTATCTCACATTTGGTCATCGTGATGATTTTAAAAGGGCTCCTTGTGTCTCTTTTTCGTGCCATTTCTTATTTCAGTGCAGAGTGGAACCCACAAAGCATGAACTCGCAATCCTGCTTCAACCAGAAGTTGGTCTTGTTTTATAGCATATTTATGTCTGAGATCCTGCAAAAAGGATAAAGTCTCAAGGCAGTCTCGTTCTGTCATGGGGAGAGTTTGTTCCAAACTTCTTTCCAGAAGCAAAGGGACAGCTATGGTGAAGGTGTTGTCTATATATGAGGAGGCAACTACAACTATTTTATACTAAGTGATACATATGTTCCCCCCCCCAAGGACATATACTTAGCTCCCTAAAAGGTTACCATGTCGTGCAAGAAATAATCCTCCTGACTCTTTTAAGATTGCTCAGTGAAATATAGGATTTTATTCTAACGAAATGTACTCCAAAGGACCCTTTGATGTTTGCATTTACTCTAACCTTCCAGAGGAGAAACACTTCAACAAAGGAAACAGCAAAAAGATTTAGTCTTCTGAGTCCCGTGCACATGTGACCAAAGCGTACCTGCAGGGAAAGATTAATGCAATTAAAGAGCCTTTGGTTATGAATCAAATATTTCTTTTGCATGTAAAGGTAACCTGTTCACAGCTCGACCATTTATCAGCTCACTCCCTAAAGAAGCCACTGCATGACTTTTATGCTTTCCCATAACTTCCCATGTTAGTCTTGATTTGTGCCATTAAAATGCAAATCTGGCTTATGCAGTGTGGTTTATGATCATCGCTTGCAGTCTCCGTGTACACGGAAGGGGCTTCCATCATGGAATTAGCAGAGGAGCACGTGAGGATTTCCCAAACTGTGTATTCTGTCTCAATAATATTACAGAGCTTAGAGCAAGCCAGCCATCTTCCAACATAGTCCTCTCCAACAGTGGTTGGAAAGCACTCGTCCCCGTTCCCCTCCAAAGCATTGGCCCATCCTTTTGTAAAGGTCAGAAGAGAAACAGAAGACAGCTTCCCCATGCAATGTGCTTATATGGATTGTGGGGCCAGCCCTTGTCTGGTCAAGCAAAGGACTGGGAGCTTATCTGATGGATTATTTTTCTTTTAATAGTTGGGCAGGGACAGCTGCATATGCATCTTACCAAGATTGGGCAACGGGGCAGTCTCAAGCCTTGTGCCTCCTAAATAAAGGGGTCCCCCTACCCTCCTCACCAAGGGAAACAATCTGCAGTGTTGGTCTAAGAGAAAGAGACAAACAATGCCAGCCTGAGAGACAGGACAGCTGATTTCAGGTCATCCTTCTCTTCCAGATAGTAACACCTCATGGATGATGGGCTTCTGAATCTGATTTCTAGACAGGGCTGTGCTCCCTCCAAGGCTCCAGGGCTCCTCCCTGCCTCCTCCAGGGGTGGGCAGGGCCGTGCTCCCTCTGGGGCTCCAGGGCTCCTCCCTGCCTCCTCCAGGGGTAGGCAGGGCCGTGCTCCCTCTGGGGCTCTAGGCGAGGGGCCTTCTTGCCTCCTCCAGCTCCTGGGAGGCCTGTGCATCCCTTGGCTTGGCTTCATCACCCCAAGCTCTACCTCTGTCTTCGCATGGCCTTCTCTCTGTGCATCTACTCTTCTGCATCTTTTGAGGACACTCAAAAGATGGGTTTAGTTCTTCCCTCACACCCAAGGAATCCAGGAGGAGCCCATCTCAGACTTTTCAGCCCTGTGATGTAATTGGGTTATGTACATGCCCAAACAAGGTCCCATTCACAGGTATCAGAAGTTATGACAGGCAATGAATGGGAACCACTGTTCAGCTCCCTGCAGCATTGCTGGTCAGAGTCCCCTTGTAGCCAAGTATGAGCAGGAAGGGGATTGGAACATGCCCTTGAGATAGCACCTGGGAGGGGAAGTTAGGGAAGCCAGATAGGGCAGATGTAGATGTGGAACTGTGATGTCTTTACTCTGTAGCCTCCAAAGTTGTCTTGTGTGGAGACTGGCCTGTGTCCAGGGCCCCTGCATTGACCTCTCTTTGTATGAGGGCTACACTGGGAAGGGGACATGGTCTTGGGCAAGACAGTTACCTTGGTAGAGGATAATTCTCAGAAAGGGTTGAGTTGTCAGCCTTCTGCAGTCAACTCTCAGGCAGGTGTGGGAATAGGAATCTGAGACCATTTGGGAGGCAGGTTACTGTGCCCACTTCTGCGCTGATAGCTATGGGGACATCTCCTTATGGGTGTCAGCAGCATAAGGACAAGCAAGGAGCAGGCAATGGAAGCTTTCATGGAGGACCAGAATGTTTCTTGCACTGCAGTCTACTTGGATGTAAACTCAGAAAGCTGGATGTTCTGGGAAAGGAACACAAACCAAGGCACAGATTCTCCTTAGCTGACGTCCAAGGCTCACCCAACTCTGCGATGTCCATGCTTCCCAAGAAAGATGGTGCCTCCATTAAGTCTTGTACAGATGGTCACCTAGAGACTTTGGCATGAGCTGAAAACAAGGACGCAAATAAATATTGATGACTATTTAAAGGAAGATTGGGATTGCATCAATTTTCAAGGGATACACTGACCTATCCCATAAATGGATGTCGTCATTCTCAACCACTCATTATTATGTTTGGATCTGGGGTCTGCAATGCCCCCTCCATTTTGTGACCAGAGGTATATAACGTGTGAAATGTTTTTTATGAAGCTGCTTTAATTAAAAATCCCCATCCACCTGACATTTTTAGTATGAGATCATCAAAGTGTGGGACATTAAAATTTGTAACTGCTGGGATTTTGGGGAGGGATGTTTTGTTGTTATCTTCGTGAAATAGGTAATATTGACATCTGCTCGGTTGAGCTATTATTGTTTTTTTTAATCACAGAAGTGTTATGGAGAATTCCTTTGGAACATGTTTATTATCTTGGATTTTATGTCGTATGCAGAGTGGAATGTTTATATTCCCCCAAGTCCAATAAAAGTCAAGAACTGCATTTTCATAGCCCTCTCTCAACACAAAGCTGCCCTTAAAATCTCTGAATCAAGAGCCCATTATTTTCTAATTGCATTTTATTTCTTTTATTAGTCAGTTTATGCCAGGAGTTTTCATCTTTTACTTTCTGTTTGCAGAATCTAGGTGAATCATAGCGAAGTCACCACTTTTAGTTTCATCCTTAGAGAAGATTCTTTAATTAGTTACAAATATGGCGGCCCCTGGCTGTGGAGTTGATACTTTCCCACTTTGCTGATCCCAGGCTTGGCCAAGCCAGTGAAATGTGAGCCCAAGTGATGTGTACCACTTCCTATCAGAAACCCAAAGAGCTGGTACCTAGTTTTCCAGATCTTTTATTCTCTCTCCCACCCTACCCCAAGAACTGGCAGTGTGCCATTACTGAGCTGCTCCATCACTTTGATTTCTAGTCTAAAGATGACTTGGATTGAAAACCCCAAGCTGTCCATAATCACATAAGTGGGAAATAGAAACCTGTTGTAGGTGAGGCACTGAGACTCTGGGGCCATTTGTTACTGCAGCATCACCTTGCCTATTCTGACTGATGCACTTATTAATCACTCCCTTTCCATGGGGTTCTTTTGTTCTGCTGGATATTCATGGGGTGAAAATACCCCTTTTAATAAAAATGATCACCGAGAAGATGGGATTATCTGTGCCGTTGTTCTTTCTACACCTCATTTCTTGGCACAAAGATCTGCCTAATTATTTGATGTTTTATTAAGGTGATTTATCCAAGGACGAAGCAAACTTGTGTTTTCCCTGGTGGCCTAGCAGCTGAGTGGAGAGAAGGAGGCAAATGATCCGAAAAGGCAATCCTCAAAGACTTGTTCCCCGGCTGTTTTGTGGGGATGACCCACTTTTGAATCTCACAAGTGAGAAACGAGTGAGGCAAGAAAGAGTAGAGACCAGAGCTTCCCGTGTGTTGGTCTTTGAGGTCTGTCCAAGGATTCTATGTTGAAATGGTCCAGGACATTGCCACATGACGTCAAAAGCATCTGCTGTGGACGAGATGGTATGGAGAAGCTCAGGTCAAGAAGCCTGGCTGTTGGTGTGGAAGATGTACTTTCTGATAGCAAGACCAAGGTGGACAAAGGGAAGAAGTCCCCAGGATGGCCATCAGGTGGTAGACCTGGGCAGGGTGCCATGGCAACAGTTCTCTGACGTTTGGGCATTGACGTTTCCAGATAGGAGAAGGGAGGCTGCAGAATACGGAAGCAAGGGAGACAAGGAGTGTCCCAAATGTTGCCTTCCCCACAGTTTTGTCCAGCAGCAATCTGAGTCACTGACTCCATGTGTGGATAGAAATGACCCACATGTGGGAAGGGTCAGCATTAACAGTTTAGAGAAGCCTGGGGAAATGGTGGGCAGAACCCATTTCTCATTAGTCACTAAAATTATAACAGAGATAGCTGGTATTTACCAAGCTCTTCCATCATCTAGGGGGCTGAACCAAGAGCTTTCCTCATGGGCATCACCTCGTATGATTTTATGCCCTATGCATGAGGAGAACACTGTTATTATCCAGAATTGCATGAGCATAAATTGATCAAATCTGAGGTGTGCAACCTTGGAATTCCAGCTTCTGTCTGCTTGACCAATACCTTGTAACCCCAGAGCTTCAAGCCTAACTGGGAAAGGTGGGGAGATTCCTCCCAGACCATTGGGTATAAACAAATTCAGGTTTAATAACGACTTTGATTTCTTTTCTCCAGTGGCCATTAAATACCCATGAGCTGAGATGTTATGAACACTAGTTTTTCCTGCGTAGCTTTAAGGCCGCCTGTTAGGGTCAGCTTTTTAACAGTGTCTTTGCAGACCTTGGAATAGATTGTCTTTTATGAAGCTTTGAGTCACCACTCCCCAGGCAGGGAACAAAGACCTTCAGAGCGGCTCTGGGGAGAGCAGACAGCTCGACTGATTTTGTTTACCTACTGGAAATGTCAGATTTGGAGGTTCACTGCATTTGTCAGGGGGAGTTTATGTGTCTCTGTTGCGCTGTACCTCATCCCGCCACAACTACACTTCTCTTGCCTGCTGCTAAAGATCTTAGAGGGTCAGACCCTGGTCCAAGGGTTATTCCTTAATTTCAGAAGACAGGCTGCCCCTCCAATATTAAAGGACTGGGATTTCAGGAAAGGGTCAGCTGTATGATACCAAGGAGGAATTTGGATTTAGCCAAATTTTGATGGCAAAGCAAATGGAAGCCTTGGCTTTAGCTATAAGCCATGTTTTAACTATGACTCCAGGCAAATGTCACATGTTCAAATATGATGTGACAGATATAAATGTTCTCATACCATCTACATTGGAGAATCGCATCTCTTGCAACACTGGTTGTTCCCAAGTGAATTCAGCACAGAAGGCACAGATCATCCATGCACAATCACGAGGGGAAATCCTACATAGCTGAATGTTCTTCTTTCATAACTTGCTATTGATGTGTAACACGCAAAGAAAAATATAATAGATCATAAGAGCACCCCAGATGGTTTCCGTAAATTGAACGTCTGCACACATTGACCAGCCTCAGACTGAGATGGGACATTACTGGTGTCTCACAGAGCCCCATGCCTACACCTTGCATAGCCACTGCTCTCAATTCTCATACTGCTCAGTAGTTTTGCCCATTTCTGTAAGTTCCTTAAATAAATCACGGAGTATCTTCTCTTTTTTTATACAGCTTCTTCTGCTCCATATTATATTTGTGAGATTCAGCTATATTCTGTGTTGTAGATTATTCATTTCATGGATGTTTAGCATTCCCCTGTGCAAATGCAGTTTGATTTATGTGTCTGTTTTACTGCCGCTTTCTCGACTGGTGATATGACAAATGAAGTAGCTGTGAGCATCCTTATGCATGTTCGTTTTGGCATATGTGGAGGTATTTTGGGGCGTTTATACCTGAGGGGGAAGGGAAGGGGAACATGAGCTGTGCTTTGTCCAAGGTCGATGACCAGGAATTTGAAACCCTTTCTCCTCCGCGGTTTAATAGGACCTCAAAAAAATTCCAAAGTAAAGGATCAGTCTTTGATGGATACGTATTTTGATACGACTTGTGAATTTTAGAGCTTCCCAGAGTGAAATGTTCTCTTGAAATACTATGGCCATCTAAAAAGAGCGGATGGCTCTATATGAATAAGGCAACGAAGCATGACCATGTAAAGAGTGGAAATGAAACTCTTAAAAAAGGCCTCCAATGTTGAATTTAGACAGTTTTATCTACACTCAAGGCTCTCACAGAGGGTTTGGCTGGTCTCAATAAAACTCTCAGAATCTGGCGTCCCACTGGGCAACGTCTCTTTGTATAGGAGACATTTGCTTTATGACTGTAAATTGAAATTGACAGCCATGCCTGGCTGGCCAAAGGAGAGAAAATGGTGGTTTGGAGCTCTGTAAATCTACATGATGAATGCTGACATTTTCCACTGTTTATAGGCCTATTTCATATCTACCAAAAAATTTGCATGATGTAACATCAGACAGTCCAGAGAAGCAACTGGACCCTCAGGGACACACCTCAGCCAGGGGGCTGAGAAGCATCTTCTCATAACTGTGATACTGCGACATTTTTCATTTTACAGTATCACCATAATTTTTCTTTTATTGAAAAAATATTTCTCCCTTATCCCTGCCCCCAGGAAGAAATGCTCAACCAAAGAAGGATTATGGATGGTTGAGCTATTTGTGAAAATGTGGTCAGCATGCTAAATAATTACAGAAATATGATATTTAAAAAAAGGGACCATACACTTGCAAACTTACAAAGGAGACTGATAATGTCAATTTTAAGATTTTCAGGAAACAGAATTTCCTCTTAAGAATGCAAATTGCAAAGTTGAATCGGGATGACCAATTTACAATATTTTCAGTGAAATTAAAAATGCCCAAATCCTTTGAACCAGAGATTCAATTTCTAGGAGTCTAGCCCACAGCTCACCTGCCTAAAATTATTATGTATAGATAATTCGTTGCAAAATGTATTACATTTTCAAATCATTGGAAACATGTCAGAATTGCACCTAGGACAGTGGTCTTGATGATCAAGCGTGGTTCTGGAATGCAAGGAATAGAAATGACTCTAATTTAAGGAAGTTAGTGGGCAGATATGGGGAAGGACTGAGAAAAGGTGAAAAGGCTGGGAAACATGATATGAATCTGAGGATACAGGTGTACAGTATATGGACAAACATCAGGTTTCAGGAATTGCCTGGCTAGGACATAATACCTGCCACCATCACCACTGGACCCTACAAACCTGTGCCACAAGACTCTTGGAATCATTAGTGACTCCATCTGTGCATCACTCCCTGAGCATTCAAGATCCCAGGTGAGGCACCTGCCTGGGCAGGTGTGGACACTGCCTCCCCAAACTTACTGCAAGGGAGGGAACAGAAGAATTGTCTCCTTGGGTCTCTGTACCTGGAAACAATGTCCATTCTTGCAGCGGTACTCATATAATTGAGGTTTCCTCTAAATAAAAAAGACGTTCCAAGACTGTATCACAAAAGAGAAACGGGTACTCCTTACAGGTGAAATCAATTATGGAGTATCCAAATGCCAAACTAAGAGGCAGGCATCACAGAAAACCAAATATGCACCCCACCAGAAAGAGCCCCCAAATTTATCATGAAGTGGAAAAACCAAGTTGCACAATTTCTATTTTATTATTCCACTAGGTGTATTTATGAAAATATGGGGTGGTGGCAGATATTGAGTGGAAGGATAAACCACAAACCTTTAGCAGAGATTCCCTGGGCAGGTGTGATTTATTCTAGACATCTATTGTTTGAATCTTTTGTTTGATTGGGTTAATTCTCTAAATAATAATAAGAATGTTTAAAGCTGTTTTGACAAGTGTGGACTAATATACATATATATGGTAACTAGTAATGAGCACATCTGCCCCTTACAAGAAGTGTCTAAGCAGACAGAGGGAGGATGAGAGGAACGAGTTTTCTGGAGATTCCTTTTGCAGGGACAGCCACTGCGTGGAAGACGTGCCTCGGGACATGTCTTACTGGGAATGGTTCCCTTCCACCGTTCACAGCTCTGACAAGGGCTTAACAAGAATTTGTTGGTTCACCCTCTTTCCTCCCATTTAATCTCTGTGATTTTGGGTAAGTAACTCATGCTCACCGGGTTCTCTTCTTCGTATTTGTCAAGAGGAAATAACGTCCTCCTCTTGGTGTTGGGTTTGTGGTGTGAATGGAAGGACCCAAGGAACAGATGTTATTTCATGAGCAGACAAGCATCGGACCATTGCAAATGGTAGAGCTTGGCCTTTATTCCCAACACTTGATGTTGGTCATGTGAACCTGCAGGTAAAACCATCAATCTCCTTCCTTCTTCCTTGTGAGCAATTTCCTTTATTGGTTGGGGTTCTCCTGCTAGCTCCTAGATTCTCCCTTGGGCTTCCGCAGACACTTCTATTTTGGGGTTGGATGGATGGAGCAGTTTGGCACGGTGTATACTGGATCAAATAAACACAAGTCTGGACTCAGGTAGGTGGAGACTTTATTTGAAGCTTGTCATAACAGGAGAGGGTCTATTGTGATGGGAGAATATGCTGATCGTACGATCTGCAAATATGTCAGAGGTCAGACAGAACGGAGTTTTCTTTTATAGGAAGGGGTAAACAGGCTTAGAAAGAACAGGGTGGGTGGGAAGAGCATGTGGTGAGACAATCGATCAGGGAATCAACTCTCAGGAGCCCATTCTCAGGAGAGACCACCTGGGAGGACCACGAAGTTGCAAGACTTCCTCAAGGGTGGACCAGAGTTCTGTGGCCTCGCTCCGGATAAATAAGGGGACATCTGTCCGTGAGTCTTACCTAAGTCAGGTGGGGAAGGGTGATGCTTTGCGTAAGTCATTTCCAGAAACAGAAAGGTTGGGGGCATTTTTCAACGGTTGGTCTTTTCCAGCATCATGTGGGCAAGAGAGTTATACAATGTGGGGGGCTTTTAAGGGGAGGAGTAGAAAATTATGCACCTACGCTTAGGAATGAAAGCACCGTTCTCTTTAAAGTCCAACCATTTGCAAATTTAATTAACCCGCTACCCCATACAACATAGTATTTATAAAAGCACATGTTCATTAATTAAGTGTATGCCATGCTATAGTTTCCCCAACATTTTGGGTTGTATGTTTTTTTATCTTAACTCCCCATCCAATGATTTTATCTGATTATTATAGGAATTAGAAAGGAAATTCTGATTTACGATGTAGATGACTTGGCATCATTTGTTTTATTACTGAGATTTTAGAAAAGTGTCTTTTAGCATAAAAACTCTATATTGTAATGTCACGTAGGTGCTGAGGATTGGTGCCACATTGGGGAAAACCATCAATTTTTTTCTTACATAAAAACGAAAAGATAGAGAACATTTTAGTTTTTCTCAAGCAGCTTTCTCCCATGTTCCTCTCTGTCATATCTCCTTCTCTGTTTTCTTAGAAAAAAAGCCAATCATTGGCTTAAAGACTCACCCCCACTCCAGTATGACCTCATCGTAACTTAATTACACCTGCAGAGACCTTAATTTCCAAGCAAGGTTGCATTTGCATATATTGGGGGACATATCTTTTTGGGTGAGAGAGTTCAACCCAGTATATCCAGATGATTAAAGGACCCAAGAACCTACTACAACTTCTACTCAACAATGATCCTTCCTCAGAACAAATTACTCCTTTTAGTGCAGTTGGAACAATTTTTATACAATTTGCTTTCGATATCAGAGTAATCACTTTAGACTTCATGGCTCAGCTGTATCCCTTTCCTTTCATCCTTCACTCACCTTTTAACTAGGGTTACTCTCAGTTCTTTAGTAAGCAAATTTTGAGTTTTTAAAGACATTGACTCTCCAATGTACAAATCAGAATTCTCTAATTTTCTCTTGGTTTTATTGACATGTTGCTAACACATCATTCCAAATTGTGCTTAAAATGGTACAATCCAGCTGATCCCCAAATGCTCAGGGCTACCATGGAAAGTGGGAGATATGCATGGCTCTTCACTCAAAGTAGGCATGGGTGGACCTGTTACTTGGTGGTCTAGTTTGCTAGCTGGTGGAATGCAATGTATCAGAAATGGAATGGCTTTTTAATAGGGGAATTTATTAAGTTACTAGTTTACAGTTCCAAGGCTGAGAAAATGTCTCAATTGAAACAAGTCTATAGAAATGTTCAATCTAAGGCATCCAGGGAAAGATACCTTGGGTCAAGATGGCCAGTGAAGTTCAGGGTTTCTCTCTCATCTGGAAAGGCAGATGGCAAACATGGTCAGGGTTCCTCTCTCATCTGGAAAGGCACATGGCGAACACAGTGTCATCTGCTAGCTTCTTCTGGCTTCCTGTTTCATGAAGCTCCCCAGGAGGCATTTTCCTTCCTCATCTCCAGAGGTCGCTGGCTGGTGGACTCTGCTTCTCGTGGCTATGTCGTTCTGCTCTGCTCTTTCTGAATCTCTCCTTCATTCTCCAAAATGTTTCCTCTTTTATAGGACTCCAGAAACTTCTCAAGACCCACCCAAATGGGTGGAGACACATCGTCACCTAATCCAGCTTAACAACCACTCTTGAGATGATCTGATTACAGTTTCAAACATACAGTACTGAATAGTGATTATTCTGCCTTTATGAAACGGGATTTAGATTAAAACATGGCTTTTCTAAGGGACATACATCCTTTCAAACCAGCACACTTGGACATTCTCCTGCCCAGGTCTTCTTAGACTAAGCATGATCCAAGGAGTGGGTTGGGCAGAATCATCTCAGAGCCTCAAAGGGGGAAGGGGATGCAAAGAAGGTGAAAAAAAACAGGAGGCACTCATTGGTTCCCAAGGTCACCTAGCATTTCTTATGGACTGCCCCTAAATTTCTGTGTCTAAACTGGGGGTACCTTCCACCAGCTTTGCCTGACTTTGGTCCCTCTCACCTCATTCTCAATATTATGCATCCACGCTGTCTTTTAAAGCAATGGAACAAGAATTAAGATATGAGGTCTCTGGAGATGAAGAAAGCAAAGGGATGTGTCTGTGCAGCCATTCCTAAATTTGTGAAATCAGGACTTTGTCTCACGCCAGGGCAGAGCAATTCCTGTGGGCCATTCTCTTTGTTTGCACAGTGTTTTAGTTCTCTAGCTGTGGTCACGAATACAATGCAATGGGTTGGCCTAATGGGGAGTTGTGGGCTCGAGGCTTGGGTTTTTCATCATATGGCAATGCACATGGAAGCCTCTGCTGGCTTCTCCTTTCTCCTCCATGCCCATTGGCATCCTGCTCCTGGCTACTCCCTCTGGCTTTTTCTCTCTCTGCAGCCTTCCGTATTAGGCGTTCGGTAATAAGATTAAGAACCCTCCTGAAGGCTCTGTTTTAGTTTACTAACCCTGCCAGCGTGCAACACAGCAGAGATGGGTCGACTTTTAATAAGGAGATTTATTTAGTTACCAATTTATAGTTCCTTGGAGGAAAGGAAGTTTTCATCTGGGTTTCTTTGTCACATGGCAAGGCATTTGGGGATTGTGCTGGTTTGGAAGGAAGTATGCCCCCTAGAGAAGCCTTGTTTTGGTCAAGGTGTCATTTCATAGAGGTAGAATGGTCTCTATTCGGTACTGTGTGTTTGAAACTGTGATCAGATCACCTCCCTGGCTGATGGGATTTGGTCAAGAGTGGTTGTTAAACTGGATTAGGGAACGACATGTCTCCACCCATTTGGGTGGGTCTTGACTGGTTTATCGGAGTCCTATGGAAGAGGAAATATTTTGGAGAATGAGAGATTCAGAGAGAGTGGCACTACAAAGCAGAGAGTCCACCAGCCAGTGACGTTTGGAGATGAAGAAGGAAAGCGCCTCCCGGGGAGCTTCATGAAACCGGAAGCCAGGAGAAGAAAGCTACTAGATGACGCCATGTTCATCATGTGCCCTTCCAGCTGAGAGAGAAGCCCTGACTGTGTTCGCCATGTGCCTTCTCACTTGAGAGAGAAACCCTGAACTTCATTGGCCTTCTTGAACCAAGGTGTCTTTCCCTGGATGCCTTGATTGGACATTTCTATAGACTTGTTGTAATTGGGACATTTTCTCGGCCTTAGAACTGTAAACTAGCAACTCATTAAATTCTCCCTTTTAAAAGCCATTCCGTTTCTGGTATATTGCATTCCAGCAACTAGCAAACTAGAACAGAGATGTCTACTGACCTTCTCTTCCAGCTTCTGGGTTCCAATGGCTTTCCTGAGGGTGTGTCCTTTCTACATCTCCAAACATTTGGGTCTGAGCTCCTTCTCTCTCTCTTCTGACTCTTCCTTTAAAGCCTCCAGTTGATCAAATTGAAGCATCACCATGGCGGAAGGCACGCCTCTTAGCCGACTGCAGATGTAATCAGTCAGAGATGAAATTCACATGCTGATGATTTAAATCTACAACAGCAGAACAGCTGGCACCATTACCTGGCCAAGTTCACCCCTGAATGTAAGGATTACAGGTCCAATTACAAGGATTTACACCTACAGGAATGGTTAATTTTTTTTTTTTTTTTGCTGTAAGAGATTACAATCTAGGCCCCTGTTTTCTTTTTTATTAATTTTTAATTTATATGACATGTATACAAAGCAAAGAAAGAAAAAAGCTATAGTTTTCAATGCACCCTTCAACAAATAGTTGCTGGACAGATCCCAGAGTTTGTCATGGGCTACCATACCATGATCTCAGATTTTTCCTTCTAGCTGCTCCAGAATATAGGAGGCTAGAAGGAATAATTTGTTTTGAGCATCACAATCTTTTTTTTTCTTTTTTGTGAAAAATAACATATATACGTAAAAGCAATATGTTTCAAAGCCCATCACAACAATTAGTTGTAAAACAGAGTTTAGAATTGGTATGGGTTACAATTCCACAATTTTAGGTTTTTGCTTCTAGTTGCTCTAAGATACTGGAGATGAAAAGAAACATCAATTTAATGATTTAGCAACCATATTCGTTTGTCAAACCCTACCTTCTCTGTATAACTCCACCATCACTTTTGATCTTTCTCCCTCTCTTTAGGAATATTTGGGCTATGGCCATTCTTACTTTTTCATGTTGGGCTGTCTATAATATGAGGTAGGGAGTTGGAACTAGCTGATGTTTTGGAGAGGCTGGCCCCTCTGCATTTCCAGACTTATCTGGTCCAGGGACCCATCTGGAGGTTGTAGGTTTCTGGAAAGTTACTCTAGTGCCTGGAGCCTTTGCAGAATCTTATAGAATGCTGTAGGTGTTCTTTAGAATTGGCTGGAATGGTTTTGGTTGAGGTTTGACAAGCTATGATAGGCAGCAATGTCTAACTGAAGCTTGCGTAAGAGCAACCAGAGTAGCCTCTCGACTCTATTTGAACTCTCCTAGTCACTGATACTTTATTAGTTCACTTTTCCCCTTTTTGGTCAGGATGAAACGATTGATTCCACAGTGCCAGGGCTGCACTCAGCAGGAATGGGTTAATTTTAAGAACATGATTTTCTGGCAGTACATAGCTCTAAGCCCACACTCAGCATCTGAACCTAACTTGTTTAGGTGGGTGTGAAATATTATCTCTTCTTGTTTTGATTTGTAGTTCTCTGATGATTAATGTCGTTGAGCATCTTTCCATGTGCTTATTGAACACCTGAATGGCTTCTTTGGAGAAATGTCTATTCAAGTCCTTTGTCCATTTTCAAATTGGTCTATTTGTCTTATTGTTGTGTTGCAGCAGCTTTTACATATTCTGGAAATTAAATTCTCATGAGATGTATGATTTGCAATATTTTCTCCCATTCCTTAGATTGTGTTTTTGCTTTCTAATGCTCTTTGTTGCCAGAGGTTTTTAATTTTGATGAAGTCCATTTTATCTGTTCTTTCTTCGTCATCTTATCCTTTTGTTGTTTCAGGTCTTTAAGAAACCATTGCCAGGTCCAAAGTCATGAAGGTTTTTCCCTATGTTTTCTTCTAAGTGAAGTTAAGGATCTCAAGAGGACGTCATCCTGGATGGGTCTTTTATTTTTTGGGGGGGGTTGCATGGTCTGGGAATTGAACCTGGGTCTCCTGCATGCAAGGCGGGCATTCTACCACTGAATCACCTGTGCACCATCTGGCTGGGTCTTAAATCCAATGACTGGTGTCCTTATAAGAGAAAGGAACAGGGAGGTCCGAGACTCAGACACCCAGGAGAAGTTAGTGTGATGATGGAAGCACAGCTTGGAGGGATGTAACCACAAGCTAAGACACATTTGGAGACCCCAACTACTGTAAGGGGCCAGGAAGAGGCTTCCCCGGGAGCTTCCAGATGGAACCAATTCTTCAAGGGGGCTCCTTGATTTTGGACTTCCAGCTTCTAGAACTGATGGAATCAATTTCT